>JAAXYX010000068.1:0-79599 GCA_036851915.1 Ptenothrix huangshanensis | reverse complement strand
TCTCAACCCTGACGATGGTGGCAAGTCGCCACCGAAAGCTCGGTACTTTGTGAATAAATCGAATATTTACATTGCACATCCAGTAAGCCATCAAAATGAATTCATTAATTCCAAAATGAAGTTTTCGGGAAGTGTATGTGGGTAGTGTGTACTTTATACCTAAAATTTATTATATCCTCATAGTACTTGATAGTTTACGATTATGGTTTTAAGCACATATCAATGGCATGTACCTACGTAACTCACCAGTATATACCAAGCTCAAGTTCATTTCATATATAGCATGAAATACAGGAAGGGATAAATCTGCGAAGTAACCCCACAGATTCGTGTAGCCAGTCAGGTCCCATATCTAAATCGGAGCCAATAACGAAAAAGTTCACACTGGAAGCTTGGAACAATGGAACAAAAACCTATGAAGACGGGCCTAACTGGTTGCAGGACGAAGTCGGAGTGGTGGGAAAAGTTTTGTCTTGTTCATCTGGGCAGACTAATAAGCTTCACTATAATCACAATCACAACACGAAAAACTTTTCATAACCCTTTTTTCTGAATAGTGAAATTACAGTAAGAGCATATATCGACAGAATAGGTGTTTTCATGCCTTCGAAGCCTTTGGGAAGAAAAAATTATATGTGGTCACTTTAACTTCAATAAAAAATAAAAGTTTTGCTCTGACCAAACTTATTATGTCTCACGGACACGGACTATATATAT
Organism: Ptenothrix huangshanensis; assembly: GCA_036851915.1. Lineage (NCBI taxonomy): Eukaryota > Metazoa > Arthropoda > Collembola > Symphypleona > Dicyrtomidae > Ptenothrix > Ptenothrix huangshanensis. The sequence continues at coordinate 78,882 of JAAXYX010000068.1, read as the reverse complement.
ACCTATACACGTATTCAGGATGTTCATTGGTAAGGCCAACCGCAACTGTACTTAAAACATCTGACGAGTTTACTTTATAGCTGTTCTTTTTGTTGGCCAAGTTTCTTTGTAGTCTCCTCCACGTGCTCAGACTTTACCGTGAAGGATTTTAATTTAATTTTATGATATCGTGTGTAATGAAATGGCATTATGAAAACTGTCTAAATTACCTGCGTCCACACATCCACTGGGACAAACGCATCCACTCTAGTGTGAATGTGGCTTACACTCGTCCCAGTCGCCACGTCGGCGGTTTTAAATGTAATTAGGACTATGAAATGAAATATTTGGAAGGGTACACAAGTACATAATAAACCTGTGAAGGAATTAGTCTATTCAATCAACTCAACATGGCGTGGTTAACTGATGTCATTATGTATAGGTACACCTTCTGAATTTCCTGAAATAATAAACCCGTATATTCGGTATCCAAGCTGAGACCCATTTGCTATTAGTCTACTTAGGTACTTGTATATACTCTAGTATTATTTTAGTTAATGCGGTTACCTCCTAACAGAAGCTTATACACAGGCATGTTTTAATTAAACGGTCAATGATATTCCCGTTTCATTTGCACTCGTACTCCAAACCTTCACTGTCACTTTCATTCTCACAAAGTCGGACAGCTAATGAGAATGAGACTTTACTCGCATGACTGCTGGCATGTAAACTCTATGACATATACATAACTGTTACACTTACGACAATTGAAAAATTAACGTCAGGTATATTCTATATATTAACACCATACTATTTAGCCAGGTGAAGTAAAAACTTTTTGAATAAAGTTGAAGCTTTTGAATTTATTTGTTTTTTTTCAGCCTGCGTGCTTCAACTAATACACAAAACTCATTTAAAACTCATTAGGGTTCATTAAAATACTTATATAGGGAAAGCACACCTACGACATTTATTCAGTTCTCGCTGAGCTCAACGGTGCACGAAACCAGGAAGAAAAAGAAAAGCAAACTATCTGAGACTCAGGTCCGTGGGAAATCCGTAAGATCAAGGTCTTTCAATTTGGCTTGCCATTTTGTCGAAATCTTGTTACTGCAGAAAAATGGCTGGAGGCCTCTGGAAAAATGAATTACTTGGCAGTGTATGGCGAAGCAGACTTGGTGGCAGTGGCAAGCACAAAGCACAATACCTCAGCTCGTGGCTTCAGGCATCCTCGCCGATTCTGTATAACTGTGGCAGGGAGAAAATCGTGCATTAAAATACATGAGTACGATAAGATGTTCAAGTTAGGAATTCCAATAATAATAATAAAAAGGGAAATGGAAGAAGGCGAATTTAGCTCAGTACCCAGTTCCATCACATATCCACCGAGCTTGAAAATAACTTTTTTTTATTTCTCCCCACATAATTTGGTAGGGATTTATTCATTCATTCAATCTCTCTTCCATCCAAGTGTCTAGACAAGAGTGAACTTCCGAAGAAAAGTCTTTAGCTTTTTCTGATAGAAGAATTCGACGGAACTGAAATGTGATTAAGTTCTGTCTCCTGTCAGTTGTGGCCACCGTTGATGGCATAATCACAATCGCAGATAAGAACTCCGATCCTTGAAAGACATTACGAAGTGATGGGGCGCGTAGAAAATAAAGATATTGGTCTTTGGTTCAAGTTACGTGCCATTAGATTGCCAAGGTTGTTTTGGACGAGACTAGAATGCGTACGGGTGATTTGTTAAATCTTTCTCTTTTAAAATTCCTGGCGGTACATTATACTCAAGTACTCAATAAATACTAAGCTAGGTACCCCCATACGTTGTCTTCTCCGCGAGAACGATACATAAATAGACACACGATGCACACACACACAAAGCTTTTGGTGGTAACTCCGAGTTGATCTTTGAATCCAGGCTACACGGACAATTACCCATTTAGGAAATAAGCACACATGACACGACGCAGGAGGATAGGATAGAGAGTACAATTCATTTGATTTTCATGTGTAAAAGTATTCCACATAAATATTTTATTGTGTTTTAGATCCGGCAGGTGGGATTTTATCCGAGCGATTCTTGGTTGATGTCGATATTTTATGCCCACATGGAGATGCCGTTGTCGAACATTTTTATGGCTTCGAGTATCTATATCGTCGTTTGTCTGACAGTAGACCGCTTTGCTTCCGTTTGCACGCCGACCAAATTCAAGAGCGTCCACACATCCCAAATCGCAAAGACGGCCATCCTCGTTTGTTATCTTTTGGCTTTTGTCATTTCGATTCCCCTGGCTTTACTGAAAAAGATGTGCGATACAGGAACGGATGGATATACATTCAAGGAGAATCAGAATGTGACTCAGACAATGATCTGGAGTGTTTACTCTGTGTCCGCAGAGATTCTGGTCAGATTCGGACCAGCTCTGATTCTCACCGTTCTCAATACTATGATAATCAGAAGATTTCGACAAATCACAGAGAAGAGGAGAGAGATGCGACGTGCCGGTGAAACGTTGTGTCGGACGGAACAGTTTCTTCTGAAAGGAGAAAAAATCTCGAAGAAAATTTACAAGGAGGAGAAAAGACTTGTGGTTCTCCTCATGTCCATCGTTCTATTATTCTTTGTGACCACGACGCCTGTGGCGTTTCTTAATATATTGTACACCGAGGACCTCGATGACAACTTTTACTTTCAAGTATTCCGTGCCATGGCCAATGATCTCGAACTTTGTAATTTTGCTCTCAACTTCTACATTTATTTCCTATGCAGCAAGGAATTTCGGAAAAAGTTCCTCAGCTTCTTTCAATTCCTAATTCCTCGGAAAGCCAAAAGTGACTTTCAGTCCATTACTTTGCCAGAGGTGTCGCATCAAAAAACTCTAGTCAACAACAAAGTCATTCACGATGTGTAATCTCTTCAGTAAACTTTTCCATCCCATTCTCTTCTGTATCTGCTGGAGACAAACCAATAGAAAGGGAAAGAAACAGTCAGATGCGGAAACAGACAAAATATTTTTTGTGCATCGTCCTGGACATCGTGCATCAGTAAGTGAATTATCTTTTGGCCTCGTATCTTCAACTTGTTGCGTACTTTCAACTGTCTCTCACTGCTACAGTTCAGTAACAAATAGATATAAAATAAATATACATAGTTATAGACATAGTTATTGTCATAGTCATATTATTCATCGTTTATTTTTGTACAAAGTTTACGAAATTCCCATGTTCTCTCATTATCTTCGAGTATTATTTGTTTACAGACGCATTCATAGTATTAGTACAATATTCAAGTAATACTTCAAAATTTCTTACCCGAAATATATTTAAGATCATGCAAGTTACAATGGAGCGAAGGAAATGAAATCGTGCTCTTACAATACCAAACGGAGTCAATTTCACCAAGAATTGCTGTAGTACCACAGATATCCTCCAAGTAACCAAAGTACGTTCAGAAGCCTACTAGTAATTATATGGAATTCGATTCTCACAAAGAAACAATGAGTTCCTGTCCAAATAGTTTAATATCTAGAGATACACTTTAATGTAATAGTGATGCAGAAGATGTAAGGGAAGAGTTAGAGAGTGGCAGACAGATGCTGCCATATATTCCTGTTCGTGTGGGTTGTAATGTCAGGCCTAGTATCAATAATTCATTAATCGTAAAACACTGCTGCGTCTACACTTAATTAAAATTTCATGCTCTCTATTCTTCGCGTCAAGAAACAGCTTCATCTATTCACAATTAGATTAATCATTTATCTTAAATTAAACACGACTTTACGTTCAGCAAATCGAGGTGGGATGTGTGTCGATAGCAAATAGAAGTGCATATTACATTACACCTTGGTACAGTCTACATCGTACCTACCTAGATCCTAGAAACTACAAGTGAACACTGAGTGGTCTTAAATAATCTAATTATAATTGTGTGAGTGATAAAGTGTATATAATTTGTTCCATAAACAGGACATGTGCCCATTATGATTATAGGGAAACACTGAAATTGAGTTTCGAGGTACTTAAGAGATGAGACATTGACATTGTCCATTGATGTTGTTCAAGCTGCAAGCGGTGATTGAAATCAAATTGAATTAAGAATGCATAATTTCGTATACTCTATAATACACTGTAGTACCAGCACAGTAAACTTATTACCTAGATATATTAAAAATTAAGCGCATAAGAGTAGTCTAGGGATCATGGTAATAATTTTGTGTAGAGTTGTATTGTAAAATGTATGTAAATATTGTAAAACTGGTGCATCTAGAACCTACTCGTATTTAGTATAATTATGAGCGCAGTTAGGACGCATCTCAAGTTTACCTAAAGTGCACCTAAAAGATGCATCCTAACTGCGTTCATTATTATACTTCATTAACGTAGGTTTTCAGATGCACTTTTCCTGTTTTAAGATTTTTTTTAGTTTTTACAGTGTACATGCTTACCTGTGAAATCACATAATTGTTAGCAAGTAAATTCGTATTTTTAAAAAGGGTATTGTGGGCAGTTTAATCTTGACATGAGAACTTGAAAGGGATGGAAGAAATGTCAAAAACGTTACGGTCTGATTTAACAAAGTTATTATGTTAGTTATAATTATACGATATTGTATTTCTGGAAAAATACATACATTGAACCACGTAGATGCGTTTGCATGTACAATGCCAATATTCAATATGCTACCTACTAAAAATAATTATTTATGACGATGACGAAGTACGACTTTAATGCGTGTGAAGTGTGAACGGGATGATTACTTTAAAAGATTGAAGAAATACATCTTCGAGAAGTACTCAAAGATTGTGTAATGCTGTAATGTGAAAATTAATTAAACTATGTAACAGTGAACAAATGGACACTCATGGGAGAAATTTATAACATGACTGACTTCGCTATATTTCAAGAATCTTCAAGAAATGCATATTCAATTTATGATTGGAATGAAAATGTACTACGAAATAAACTTTCTGCATTTCGCTTGTAATTATCTACGTAATCATATTTTTTGTAGCAGCCTTCTGCACCCGATTACTGATACTGATACCTAAGTGTTTTTATTTCTGTACAAGCGTTTATCATTATACTGTACGTAATACACGGAATCTGTAGATTGTTTCTAGAGTTAGGTGAAAAGAAGATGGAGGAATTGTTACTTATAATGGAATAGTAATACAAAATACATTTAATTGTATGTGTGGCAGTAAGTATACACTTTCAGTATTGTACAACGTAGATATTTAGGTAAGTAGGTACTACGTATATGTAGATTGATTGCTGCGCAATTTTACAAAAGGAAATAAAATGCTTTACTTATTAATACAAATACTAGTCAACGGAACGTGAAAAGTAACGAGCTACATAAGCAATCCTTTACCTTATTATGCATGTATTTACTCACTCATTTGAATTACCGCAATCGACAATGTTTGTATTCACAATACGAATCATTGGGTCCGTTCAACAAAGTAAACATAAATCTGCTGACGATTTTGAAGGGCTCAACATGAACATACTTAAACTAACAACATCATCGTTTCCATGACGCAGTGCTGCCTCAGCTCATCGATTAGACACTCTATTTTCGGATGTCCCTCAGCTACAACAAGTACAACCGTACATCTGTATACTAAAATACTCTTGGATATTGTACTAACATTAAAGAGCAGCATTCCATCTATTGTTGCATTGCATAGACATAGATAGAGCCGTAAGTTTTAGGTAGGACTACATCGGTTATAAATCAAAATGATACAAGCCCGAAAATTCCTAGAAACAAAAAGAAACATGTCTATAACTTCTTAAATGCAAGAGCCTAGTTTTGCTTCTAATTCTAACAAATTTTGGACTTAACGGACAACTAGCTACTTCAATTATAGCCTCATACACCTTTCCTTTTCACCAACTAGAGCGTCGTTTTCTGGACAACCTGTGATATGTAAGATAAGAGATCCCATACATATACTCTGGAAAAAATGCAATTCAAATCATGTCCAATTAGTATTTTGTGAGACCAGGTAAACACACGCGTAGCTGAAGAAAATGGAAACTACCTATTTTGAGACAGTGTGGGTGCCCTTGAGCTTCTAGATCTGATTGGTCTTGACTAAAAATTGTTTTCATACATCTATTTCTCCACATAAATTTCTGAAACTGATGTAAACGCAAACTCTTACCGCTTCATGGGCGATTGTCCAAATTCTTATGTACCTATTCTTAAACTAAAAAAAACAAAATTACAGCCTCCTCAGCAATATATTATGTAATAGAAAAATTGTTAAAACTCCGTTCCACCTTTTGTTATTCCCTGTAACGAAAATGTGAAAGTAAATTTTATTTCATGGTTGTTCTAATGATGCTTACGGCTGTAGCTTCTACTCATTTTCAGAGATCCTATAAAATCAATAAAATTTTCGAACATGTTCAGCGTGATAAATCATCTAGCACAAACATGGTTACGTAGGTATGTATAAAACGGAATTGCAATACCGGACTTGAAATACAGGAGATGAGATGCCAAAATGTCGTAGCAGTAAAAGCAACGGTTTACCTACTACGAAAGAGCTGGAGAAAATAAAACGTCCCGTGCCGTTATTTCATTAGAAAGATCTCGATCAGCTTCCGCCTCGCTGCAACTTGATTTCAGTATCTGTATCAGTTTCGGAGGAATAGACGGAAAATAACCTTAAGCTACGCCAAGCATAGGTCTTTAACCGCTCTTGAAATTGAACAACTGATTGTGTACTGCACCATATTGCACTTTCACATGGAGTATGTATAGGTACCTACTCGAGAGCCTTCTCGATTCCCGACCCCCTTGACGTTACGGTAGGTATCATGTAGAGTGATCTCGGTTATTTGATATCTTGCTATCATAATTAATAACACAATATATATCTACGAATAAACCTTGATTATCAGCATCGGGTTATGCGAACTTTCACAAATGGAAATCCCAAAGTCGAAACAATCGAAGTTTGTGGATGAAGATCATCAAGGAAGCAGTCCATAGGCTAAAATTCTCTCGGTAGGTACTAGGTGCTATTCCCATAAGTAGGATCATGTAATCTAATCTTCCTCCACATTAAACACATTCATGCTTTTCCACCAAATCCCATGATCCTTTAGAAGACGACGTGCTACATTGGTTGAACGTGAATCCCAATTACGATACCTATGTATTTACCTAGGACATTCTTTTTTATGGTGTACGTTAACATTGTAGGTACTCTGTCGATTTTTCGTTGAATAAAAACCGTCCCTGCTAATCTGTAACCCTTGTGAAGCTACACTTCTAAAGTTCAGTCGCTGTTCAAATCTTGTCTTGACAGCTTTACATACATTAGTTATATTTTGCATTTATGTACATAACAGAGTTAAGAGGAGTGGATGGTTGTTCGGTTTTGTAGAATGCACAGTGTACACCACTAAGAATAATAAGTACATATACATAAAAAAAGGATAGCGTTTCCTCTACGTAAGATTCAAGCCTCGCAAAATATTCTATGGTATTTTTAACTGTAACAAGAAGCAATAAAGAAATGAAGCAATAGCAAATAGCAAGCCATCCAAAATCCAAAAATGGGAACCTAAGCTGAGGCATGCCGTGTCGTTTGAAATGCAAAGTGAGGAATATCCGTTTCTGGCTGAAAGCAGAGTAAGAAATCTTCAAAAATTCTTAAAAGCAAAGTGGTGCTTGTATATTTATTTGATCCGAAACGTGCTGAATATGTCCCTTTTTGCTGTTAGGAATTTATGGATTTGCCCCGCTTCACATTTACTCAGAATTGGGTATACACCACTTTGCGTCTTAAACCAAACGACGGTGTGTATTGTATAGGTAGGGAGGTATATTAGGACAAAGCTGAAGAAGAATACAAAGAGTCTTTTTGACCCTAAGATTGGCTAACATTACTCTTTTCATCTTCCATATGCACGAGACAGAAGAAGCTTGGAATTTGAAAGTTGGACTGAAATAAGTGCGGCGATAAGTGGATGGTGAAAGTTCCCCGTTGCCTTCGTTTAGTGCATAAAGTTAAATCTTTAATTTACGATTTCCAATCATCTGGAACAGCTTTCTATTTTAAAAGAACATCTTTGATCACAGGATGTGTTAAGTAACTGTATGTCTAGCACAAGTAAGTAAATGTTAGTGAATGAAGGTCTTATTCAGCATGCCGAATAAAGCTCATAAAAGGATGAGGCCTAATAAGTCGAGCAAGAGTAGGTACCTAAAGCTGTCTAGAGCAATAAAGTAGTATGCATTTTTGACACTAAAAGTTGGGTTTTTAGGTAGTAACCACAAGTTAAAACGATGCAATACTCATGCACTACTATACAGTTTCCTACGAGCTGCTTTTTTGTTTAGAAGAAGGGGAAAGCAGGAACCGTTCGTCGTTGATCTGTCATTAGAAGTTAGTCCTCTGCTGACTAAGCTTTAGCTTGTGTATTTTCAAGTAGCTTTAGTAGATAATCCTCTTTATAAAAGATCCCATAGTACTACTCATTTTCTTCCGGAGACTCATAAATGCGACAAAGAAGCACTACACAGGTAAGTATTTGCTAATATACCTTATACAAAATTTAGATGCGCATTCGATTAGAAATATTGTACTAATTCATTTTATGATACACAGAATGTACTTATGGTAGATACTTCAACGACTCCATTAGCATTTAAAGACTGTCGAAGCGGAGGAAGATTAATCTACGCTTGAGTACACCCGCATCCTCTAATTTTGTTTAAGTTGTCAACACTGTGGAATCATTTCAGTGTAAATATTTCTCTGCTGATTGAGTGTTTCTTAATATTTTGTGTTTTCCTGTTTGTTTGTTTTAATTATGTGCTGGAAAAGTGATTGCTTGGGTTCTCTTTCACGCTATTTGTTGGAACATCTGTATGCCTTTTACATGTACTGTAGGTACATTCTTCAGACCAGAATATAGTAAATACTTTAGCTCTTGTAATAACACACAACCATTAACCAAGTAGGTAAGCATATTTGCAGTTGGAAATATATGTAGGTACCTACTAGATAGGTATGTATTATAAGAGATAATGAACAAAAGTGACATTTTCTGATTATGTAGTACAACAATAATGACTTTCTCACTGGTTATAGAACACGGTGAGAAAAAACGGATTCCTAAAACCCATTCACATGCACGGATGTACGGATTGTACCTAAATACAAGTAACTTACCTTGCATGTAACATCCCCTACATACTTGGTGCAAAGTGAGCTAGAAAGCAAATTGAAAGATTCTTTGACTTTTATTTGACTAAGATTGACATCAAAGAAAAATGAGTAGGACCAATGTAGTGCCAACGCAAAAACCAGCATGAGCTATGTACATTATTCCATGAAAACCGAAGGTAGCAAGCCCGCCTTTTAGTTTTTTATTTTTTGTAGCTTTCTCCGCTTTTCTTTATGACCTGCTAATCTGGTCTCCTCGACGCTGCGGTGTCTGTTCACTTCCTTTCATTTTCTTGTTGCTAAAAAGTTTCCGAGGAGCCCAGCTTCAAAAGCACGGTTGCTGAGATACTTCGTGACAGGTTTGGGTTGAAAAGAAGTGTTTTTATTTTACAGCTCTCTTTTTTTTATTATTTCTGGTATTTCAGTCACATAACACAGTAAAAGTGTTGGGAAAAATTTGCATTCTTCAACGGAACCAAAGTTACAACTAGCACACCAAACTATCTATGTATGCATGTAGAGAAATGTGATTTTAAATTCAAGGATTCCCATTGAAATCAAAAAGGAGCATTTTCCAAACCTGTGAGACAACATGGTCGAAATACATGCCCACGATTTCATTTTAAGTTTTGAAATGACGACGCAAAGAAATATGGGCAAGTTTAGAATTATGAGTGTTGACAGACTTATTTTAGTATCCAATGACTTTGTCTTCTCTGCACTGTGTGACTTTGCGATAATGAATGTGTATGTAAAAGTTTTTCATTTCTTATTTTCATCGTGCTCAAAAGTTGTCCCAGGTAAGTCGTTCAGAACTTGATAATTAAGATTTTCAGATGAGTTTTCTCAGTCAAGGAATCACATACATATGTATTTGTTGGCAGTGCAGTGGTGGTGGTGGTGGGTGGTGGTGATACTTGTAGGGAATAAATGTGCGGGCGTAGTACTTTGTATTTTCAAATCGAAAACTGATTAAAATCCCACAAATGTTCAAGCATTTTCAGTTTTCTTTGATGCACTGGGAGGTAAAAGGTAAGTGCAGTGGAACTGGTATTTTTACTCAAATCGAATTCTGGCTGGAAGCATGAACAGAGTCAACGATGCTGATGCACATGTTTATTAGCTATTGCCATTTTATTTTCGGTTCCGTGCATTCGTTCTAGGAGGTACAATGCTGGCGACATGCACATCCTTTATTTCTTTGTTACTTGTACTATTTTAGGAGATACCTAGAAACTTTATTGGCTCCATCCTGGAAGCATTACAAACTACCAAAATAATCTCTTCTTACACCCATTGTACTCGAATTTCAATTTCACCATTAATCAAGGTCTTTTCAGCTCGAGCTCAGTCAACTATGTATAATTACACCTTTATTGGCTTTTAGTATATGTGATATGCAGTTTGTAGGGTGTTCGCAATTATATCTTCCGTTCTGTGTACATTGTCTTCTTCCAGTCTTTGTCTTTTACACAAGTTGGACTTTTTGAAAAATGACTTGTTGTGACATGGAAGCGTGCTGTGTATTTCAATTAAAGAGCACTGACGTTGGCTTCGTGAAAAGGAGCACTGTGCACTGGTACGGTTCTTCCCATTCAAACACTCAGACTTGTATTCTCTTATGAAATGGCTCGTTTCGTTTGAGTTTGAGTGTGTGTCAGCGTACTCGCGTCTAAAGAGCCGATTTAAACGGGAGTACCACAAGAGCAAACCTTCGTTGGTCTATGGTTTTGTTTTATACCCCAAATCTGTCAAAACAAAAGCAATGAAATTCGTTCAAGGCTCATGACATCCAAGTCGATGTTGATTGATTTACATGTTCTACTATCCCGTAGGATAAGAAAGACAAATGATTTCACATGTGCTTATCACACTCCTTTATCAATTAATCATGTGGGGCATGAGTGTGCGTCTGATAATTAACTTTTTATTACTAACTGAGAGGACTATAACCGAGCTTAAAAATACCATGCGTGATTTTTCTTGGCGACCAACGATAATTGATGTGGTAGGGAGGACCATGAATTTCATTTTTGCTATCATTATAAATTGGAAAGTGATTTCTGAAAATACGGGTTTATAATTTATACCTATAGTTTACTCGCCGTAAGATCAAATCTATCTTCCACATAGAGTACAGAGTCGTAAGATGTACACTGTAAAAACTAATCAATCTTAAAACAGGAAAAGCTGCAAACGTCAACAGCTTACTCGTATTTTATACAACTATGATCACAGTTAGGATCAGGCGCGTAGCTGAGGGGGTGCTTGGGTGCTGAAGCACCCCCCAAAATTTAAGAATTTTTAAAATTTACAAAAATTGAAGCGTTTTTGTAAATGTACACCAAACTAGCCCAGATTTTTTAAGAATGTGGAAAATAAGTAGCAGTTTTTCCTAATATTTGAAAAATAGGCGCAGATTTTTCTAAAATTTGCAAGAAAATGACGCACGTCTTTTCTGAAATTTGCAAAAAACGGACACACTTTTTTCTTGAAATTTGCAAAACAGACGCATGTTTTTTCCTGAAATTTGCAAAACAGATGATGCAGATTTTTACAAAATTAAAAAAATACACGCAGCTTTTTCTAATTTTCGAAAAAAGAATGCCTAAAGAATTCTCAAGAATAGCTTTGAAATTTCTCAGCACCCCCCAAAATTAAATCCCAGCTACGCGCCTGGGTAGGATGCATTTTAAGTGCATAACAAATGCAATAAAATGTATTGTGGACTGCGAGAAGAGCTTTAGTTGCAGTTTAGATTTTTAGATGCATTTGGGATGCATCCTACCTGCGTTCATAAGTATACCAAATATTTTTAGATGTATCAGTTTTTACAGTGTGCGTATAGAATTGTAACTGGATAACATTACAATGGACTCTATGTACACCCTAGAAGTTAACATACTGTGTCAGAGTCGGATTTCCCGTTCACTGTAAACTATGATCTATACAAATACTTTGCATAATAATTTTATACTGATAAATTCCAAGTTATTGGCACCTATTCAAGCTGAAAACGCTCCACTAACTGCAAAATAGTTGGCATTCATTCCAACACTGGAATAACAACAAACATGCATTAGACCCTTTTCATTTTACACAATGGAATCGTTCCTACAAAAGGGCTATAAATTTTGGAAGTGTTAGCGCTGTTTCCTTTCTACTTCTTTGATACAGACGATGGCTACTGGCCATTTTGCTTAGAACTTCCTCTGAAACGTACACAGGTGTACCTACCTATGTATGTATGCATGTATAGTGTGTGGTGGAGCTTTCTCATCATCAAAATCATTACCGTTTCTCCTCCTACAAGTGTTACATATTCGGATTTCCGTATCTCCCGAACACTCTGTGACTAAGGAAAAGGAGCCATAGCATTAATAGTGGAATTGATAGTATACCAACTTACTATACCTACATAGGTATACATACATATAGGTACATATCAAACCATTCCTACGACTTATAACGTGTTATTTAAAAACGCAAATTTTGCATATTTGTTTGCGTTCATTTTCGTTTTCTTCCGGCCATCTTAGACGACATCATTAATGCCTGACCTCAATGTTTCGTGCTTTTTGTAGTGAACTCGTAGAATCGTAAAAAGTAGAAGGTACCAGGGTTAAGTAGGTAGGTTTAAATGCATGTTCTCAAATAGGGCTATTGCGTGTATTTTGCATAGTTTTAAGCACCAACACGGAAAGGAAGCATGGAAGCATGGAAAACACATCTTGTTCCTTACAAAAAATGCAGATAGTATGATTTGCGGACATATGTAGGTATGCTTTGACGGAGCATTTCCTGATATACTTATCTTGGACTATGTATATACTTAATACATATCCAGGTTGGTAACTAACATACCATATAAACTTTCACTAAAACTACAAGTGTAAACCACTAATAATACGGGACCCAGTGGCGTTATCCTATCAAGCAGATAGATAGATAGATGGATACACAGTACAAACTGGGCATCTTAAATGCCAAAACTGTGCACAAACATATTAAGTATAATCATGAACGCAGTTAGCATGCATCGTAGGTTCTTTTAAAGTGCATATAAAAATTTAAAGTTTTAATAAAACGCATTGGAAATGTATCTAAGGTGTATCTTGCAGTCCAAGATAGGGTCATTCATAATTGCACTAAATACGCGAACATTTTTGGTGTTTTAGGTGCAGTTTTCCCTGTTGTAAGATTGTTTAGTTTTTACAGTATGTCTACTCGCAGTTCATTTTTCTGGGATCCGAGAAAGGAACTTTCACCAAGAAATAAAAAATATGACTGACAGACGTTGCGCTATTTTTTGAAATTTCAGAATAATGGCTTCTTAGCAGGCAATAATCACGAAAGGAATTTTAAGGCAAAAGGTATCTCGCCTTGGAACAACATTTTTCTAGTTTTATTCCTCCTATTTACCGCACCAGCAACGCATCCATATCAGCCAGTATCCAAATATGATTTATATGTTGTTACTCTCTATACGAAGGAACACGTAGACCTACCTGCTGGCTTCCTATCTTAAATCCTTGAAGGGATAAATCCAGAGCAAATAATGTCAAAAATACAAGCGTTGAAACATCATTCTCATATACTTTTCAGCGCTTATTAAGTCTTCAGGGATGTTGTAAAGGCAAGAACGTCTATACCCTATTCTGCTTGCTTCGAATCTGGAACTGGAGCTGGAAGTCACTGTCTGCAAGTACAGCTTTCACTTAGTATAGGCATGCGGTTTAAGTGTGAAACTTTTTATTTCTTAAACTTTCTACTTATGTCTGTATGCACAGCACTTGAATTACAACATGGCTAGTTGAATGTCAAAATCTGCTTTCCGTCGCCTTGCTCGTACTCGTGGCATGACTGAAGCGGAGTCTAAAAACTGAACCTCCAAATGTGTCACAGCAAGCAAATAATAACATAAACAACATTTAATAATAAAATTCTAGGATTACAATACCCCAGTTTGGCGAGATGATGACAGCGATGTCTGGAAAAGTGTAGACCTTTATCGCATCACTGTATGCACAGCACTAGTACCTACACAGTCACCACCATACCAGAACAGTCAGCTGTTCTTGTACCCACGACCACTCTGAACTTGGAAATCTAAGATTTCCGGATAAACAATTTCTTGCCGTATAAAATATGCCTTTCTGTTTGCTAAGCACTTTAGTTTTTTTCTTGCTCTGCTTAACTTCCAACTTAGAATTCGTTCCATCAATTTCTTTAAAAGACAATTTACGTTGCGGTATGTTGTTTACAGTTTACAGTATAGTGACACGGTATAGGTTGTAGAGGGAAAAATTGAGGAGTCCAGTAACTCACTAGGATAGGAACAACCTGAAGCCGAACAAAGGTTTTCTATTTACGCTTCTTCAATGTACGCAGCATTCATTCTAACACTCAGATCAAAGGGGTTGAAGGATTGGATTGAATGAGATGATAAAGTTATCGCCAAAGATTTGATGTGATGTGCTGCATGAAGATCTTCAATACAGCCTAAGATGCTACAGAAGAACTGAAAGATACAATTTACAGTCGGATGAGAAAGTTGTGCGAAACATCGAAAACAAACAGAGAAGTAAAAGTGGGAGTGCATGTAGGCAATTACAAAGTTTCATAGCAAGCTAAGTTCAACATGTATCACTCATAACCCGGTGTGTAATCAGAGCAACTTAATTACTCGTATGACTCACGTAGTACCTAGGTCTAGATATATATAATTATTTGTACAGAGGCTGCGAAAAGAGAGTCACCACTGTGACTGTGACTACGAGAAGAAAGCCCCATTTAGTCGGACTCAAACTATGTTACCTACACCTTCCTCAGTATTCTCTGCATACGTCAAAACAGGAACGGGACCAAAAAGTAAGTACCGATGAGCATACATACACTGAAAAAAAATTATTTTTGACCCTTTTTTATTACCATTCATACTGAATGTCATATGTTTCGCATCCAATTCATTTTTTGAGGGACCATGGATTATAGTATTACCTTAATGTTCTGGATCGTATAGTCCATGCCAATTCAATTTACTGGTCGATAACTTAGGCATCTGTACTATTGTTCAGTGGAGCTCAACAGTCTAGCGCTCACCGCAGAAGCTCTATGTAAGGGGCCCCTTCCAACCAAACTATTCTGTCGAACCTAATCCAATGCATATCCACCTCCTTCAGGTTTTTTCCTTCTCACTGGGTAATATTCCCAGGCCGAGGTTTTCAGTTTACAATAGGCCAGCAGGAGAGAAGTTGGAGATCGGGGGTAGTTGAGAAGGTGAAAACATGTAAAGGACCTAGAGAGAAAACGGTAGCCTGAGCTTCTCCCCACTCCAAGATCATAATTAGGAAAGTAATCCGCACTGTATTTATTAATTATGAAAAGTTAAGCAAGAAGGAAATCGAAGACTGGTTATGAGCCTGTAAGAACTGCGTTTAAGGTTTAAGGTTCGTAAAACTGTTTACATATCTACACGTATCTATTGTTTACATTTTTTGCGTGTTCTACATTTGCTCATTTGTACTCGGGAAAAAAGAAATTCGATATAACTACAACGTCAGCAGCGATCTGTCGTGAATAGTGATGGCTTGTTAACCATTCGAACCGCAATCACTACTACAATTTACACCGAAGAAAATACAAAGGAAGGAAAGTACCTATACATATGCAGAACTACAGCAAACCGCACAACTTGTTTTCGTATTTACCCACCATCAGTGAATTCCATTCAACAATCTTGGTGACCGAAGTTAGACGATCATCCGTCAACATTCCAATTTGAATTCTGCATGCACAGTTTCCTCAATTTCCGTGTTGATTTTCCTCCACTATATGTCAACATTTTTTGACAGGAGTAACGGATATTTGAGAGCTTTAGATAATACATGGTTGTAGAAGCGAGGGAACGAGTAAATAAGATTGATTTACATTGTATTTCCAGGCTTCCCAAAATTCGAACGAGTCCTTTGCGTTCAAGAGTAGGAAGGCTAGCTATGAAGTATATTAAGTAGGTATCTCGCGTAAAAGGATACCGATTACCGATTTGCAGTAGCACAAGGAGTATTTAATATTTGTGGTAACCATAGTTGCGTACATCTATGCCTATATGTAGATTGTTATGGGTAGCAAAAACAAGGGGAAGAAATATACAAAATGACTGTCATACTGGCTTTGGCTAGTCGCCCAAATTGCGCAATATCCGCAAAATTCAGTTCCAAATATTTTGCGTTTATCTTTGTCATCTTCGCTTTCCTCAGACTTGCCCCCCACTGACAACCTCGATTATGCTAAATCGGTTCTTGAACACTTCGGTATAACACAAACTTTGCTTAAAAACAGGTAGTCGAAAGTTGTCTACCAATAGCAATATTGACACGATGAAATTATGAAATCCTGCCTTGTGTAGGTGTTTACAGTATAGTTGATATGCTTACGTTTTAGGTACGCAGGTATATATACATACATGCGTGTGTTTATGGGAGTAGCGTGTAGCTGTGAGAATATTCGGTTTGGGCTGGCCGCTGCTGGGTGGATGAGAATGTCGGTGTAAATGGGAAACGGGGACCTCATTTAAGTCAAGGGTTAACGTAACGGTTATATCTTGGGATGTATCGTGTCAAACGCGCGTGCAGACGGGTTAGGATGAAGTTGTAACAATTTCCTTTGCATGCACCTTGCTCGGGAACTGGAACGACAAGGATGAATAGATAAAATGAACCTCCAGGAGTTGGGAAGTGACTTTGTCTCAACTTACACAGTCGTCCACTCAAAAGCTTTTTACTTTGTCTAAAAGCTCTGGAATGAACTGTCGGCAATCTACATTTATTTGTCTGCAACGTAAGTATGTGCTACATATCCTCTTGACACGAAGCCACGAAAGATATGAATCCATTTGGTAGATAAGGTGAATTTTATGTCCCACTTCAGCCCTCAAACACTCTCCGACTCAACCGCTGAAATCCTCTGAAATAAAAGGAAGAAAATCATTTCTCGGTTTGTGGTCCTCGTATCATCAAAAACTTTTCCACAATTTCTTTGCCCCATGACATCAACATTTGTTTTCTTGAGCCACATTTCGTCGGTCACATTACACAAAAGTATATAGTTCCGCATGATGCTTACAGCTATGGATGTATGTATGTACCTATGTACTATGTATGTATGTTCTTTTTCGTTCAAGCTGCTAACCTTTAAGATACGACCAGGAGAAAGCAAAACTGTCGCTTAACTCATATTCGTATAAGCGTTGAAACATCTTTAGCACACCATTGTGACGACAACGAGAAAGAAAGATGCGAAAAAGCTAAATGTGAGTGCCATCGTAGTGTGTGTGTTCTGAATGTCAGCACTCATGTCGCAATGAAAGTCTAATTTTAATTACGCTGCCAGATTCCAAATGAATAAATGATGTTGAATACAGAGCTGCGTTTCATTTTGACATTCAGGAGTCCAATCGTCGGCTGAATGCACCAAACTCATACTCACACCTTACGTAATGCTACTTTCTGGAATTGGTTAATACATGATCAAGTCAATATTTGTAATCGTGTAGACCCTTCGGTCTTCCTCCACCAACGAAACTTGACGGGTTGAACAAAGGCGATTGATTAAATTGTGCGAAAGTGAAAGAAAATTGAGTGAAATAGTTGGCTCGAGGAAATGGAATGCTGGATTCAAATTCGAATCAGAATCATAGCCAATTCAATTCAATGCAGGGTAAGTCTACGGAAATCGCTACCGACACCGACGGTAAAGCATGGTCATATCGAATTTTGTCCCTCCTGTACGAGGCCTCTGACGTTGCAGGAGGAAAAGCAGTAGCAGTGACACTGCTGATAGTTGAGTAGAAATACGATATAAAAACCTGCATTCGGGTAATTGATTTCAAATAAAGATGATAATGCCGAATTCCAACTGCGATAGATACGAAGGGAGTAGAAGAAATCATAGCCTGCCGCTCCGCGAGATTCTTCCTTTCACTTTTCCATCAAAAACATGGTCTTGCTTAATAGTATGTAACTGGATTATGTGATTCTCCCTTTTGTGTACACTGACAGCTATACCCACCTACACTTACATCATCTATACATATTAGACAAGGGAATACTTCCCTTCAGCTCCACTTTCTATTTTATCTCGTTAAACATTTTCAGGATTGAGTTTCCTCGTCGCAGTTTGAACATTTTCATTTTAAAGACTTTTGGTACAAACTTGTGATATCCCAAGTTTCCCTGAACAAATCCAGGTTGGTTTGCAGATCCAGTGAACTAAATTGCCCTACTCTAATACGCAATTAAAAATTAGTTATATACATCAATAGTACAGAAGGGTCGAGATTCCGAAATATTTGAACGAATAAAATAGTCCCACGCATTTCTCCTGTAATTAGATCACTTTCAACTATCTTTCCAAGTTTTGAAGAGCATTCAACCATATGCGTAGAAAGGTAACAGGCCACCTGATGTGATGTAACTTCAATTCCGTCAAGTATCACCTTGCCCCTGTTAAGATGTTTATCGTGTGTTTGGAGTGTTCGATGTTTATAGGTAATTAAATAGGTATTCGTACTTATTCTACAAGACCACTTATACTAACTATTTAAGATCATGTAATCGTTAAAGGGATTAATCATAATCTTAATAATAATAACTGCTTTTATTTTGGTCGTTGGCAGCATCCAGATGCTTCACACGGGATGAAAGCACAAAACTAACTAATCGTAAGTAAAGTAAACCAGGTAAATAAATTATTAGATCAAACCAAAGAATTTGATGACTAGGAGTTAAGCATTTTAGATTTAATTAGATACCTCACTTTAAGTTTCACTCTACGCAAAGAAATATTCAAACGAAGTTAAATGTAAGCATAGCATAGGTACCTACAAGAATATTTTCGGTCTAATCACCAGATCCTATCTTGTAGAAATAATAAAGGTTTTTGAGATGAGGGAAAGAGCTCTCGGGAAAATCAAATTTCTAGTAAATCCGAGCATTTCCTTTGTATGATCTTTAAAGAAAAGTACGGTGATCGATTCCTTGTTGGAGGATGTGAAGTATGACAACAATTATATTTTATTTAACCGGATCAAGCGTTTCATTTAATCCGTATTGATTTTTTTATCGATTGTGGATTAGAAGTTGTAGGAAGTTAGGAAGTGTCTGGCAACAGCCTTCGCCATTTCCACTTTATTCTCCATACATTGTTCCGGTGTAGATGTTTTCCACGTCTGTTTCATCTACCACATACTCCCATGACATGAATGACATGACGCATAAGGGAGCCAGAGATGCAATCTTTCTCTTCAAGTATAAAAGGAACACATTGCCTTTGGTAATTTTGGATTCTGCTAGAATTTAAGACCACACTACTTATCCACGGAAAGTTCTAGAGCCTCCCATAGGACAATAATTCTACCAGCAAATCGTGCAACAGATAGCTATCGATATGAAATGGTTCGATGAACACAGCGATGAGGACCAGATATGTATTTACAAGAGCGAAATCAAAATTTGGTAAACTTGACTCTGGCTGATTTCACGCTAACTCCAAAGTCAATTATTTATTATACATACTTACATATTAGGTATACAAGCGAGCACTTTGTAAATGTTGACTGCTTTGCTTAGAGTTGGTTTCTTCGAAAAGCAGTAAAAGAAGATGAGACAGCTTGTTTGAGCCCAATAAACCCTGATAATGCTGCTTCTGCCCTAGAGTCCGAATTGACTCCATTTTTAGTTTCCCATGCTTTCTGCATCAAATAAGGATAATGTGTCACAGCAGGGCGGTGAAGCGATAGCATTACAAAAATGAGTAGAAATAAATGCACTTGAATAACTAATCAAATAGATGATGGCTGAGTGCAGTGTCAGATAAATGAAGTGAACTAAGTCGGTATGCTTTGTTTTATAAATTGGCAGGTTCAGGTCGTTTATTATCTTTTCTTTGTAGTACATTTCTATTATGCAAATTTTGATTTCTTGGTGCATACAACAATTACAGTACATAACAGTAATTATCTGTATACCCCGATAATCTTTATTTAAAGTAAATTCATTCAGTAAGTTTCCTGCTTCTTCCCACACAGACGCGAGACGGTAATAAAAATGGCTCACAACACTTAACAATTATTATCTTCATCTCATTATTACATACAAGTATTATCATATAATTAATTACTATTATCATTATTTTATTCCTATTACACAGACAATTTAGATTACTAGACTACAATTAAATGACTCTCTGGCGTAATACAAACTGAATGGCTTAAGGTGCTGAAATATTTATAACTATCTATTGCATGGCCTTTAACAAAGAAAACAGTCAATTTTAGTTCATGGAAAATGCCAATCTTAACATTATTGAATGTACGAATTATTGTAATCGAATAATTATGTATTATACCACACATAAAAGATAGGCAGGAAACTATAGCAGGTTAACTTTCTTCGTTGCCCCATTTTTCTTATAAAATCAATGTATAGATTCCTATTTACCGAATTATTGCTGGTACCATCCGTATTTTCCACAGCCGTGTGTGTACACATGTAACTATCTAAGTTAGTTGTTAACCAAATTATTTTTGATTTACGGCCCGCTGTCTTATCAGGCTTCTGCTATAATTTATCTGTAATGTCAATTTAAATAACAGAGATGAGTTTACAACGGCAACAGTGAATACCATCTGAATTAAGGCTAAACAAATGTATTTCGAATTTTAAACAAAGGTATGGTTGTCAAATTGTTGCTGTTTCTAAATGCACGATTAATAATCCCCTTATATTTATTTTGGTAAATTCCTGGATTCAGCATTAATGGTATAACTGCGTGTTCTCCGGCAATATAATAGAGAAAATAATTACATCAATCAAATTAAGGAGAACTAAGGAGCTATGTAATTTCTATAGAACATAAAGTAGACATGCACACATGCATCAGAGAACGATAAACTTTTTCGGCCTTGCAAGAATTCAATCTAACGATGCAAGGAATTAGAAAAGAGGAATTCAATAAATCTACAGCGAAAATTGAGGGAACACGCAGGAATTTGGAGAAGGAACATTCCTAAGTTGAAGGCTTATTCTTAAGAATGTCTTACATGAAATATTCGTAATAATAAAGTGTAAGAGCACAGGTAGTCGATTACGTGGATCAGCAGATGCTTTTAATTTGTAGTTTCCTTCATAAACATAAACTTTCCATGAGCTGTGTATACCCGGTGTGAGTCAGTAGCTGAATATAATTACCTATGCGACTGCATGTTTATAGGATCTAATATACCTATGTCTATATTCAACTTACTGGGTGATATATTTTGTATAATAAAATAATTACCTGCTAAGGGAAGGCGAGGCACACAAAGTGAAAGCCAATTGAATGCTATTAATGATTGAAGCAACGCATACAGTACAGTTTGAGTTTTCTTTGCAGCCCAAAATGATGAGATTTGTGATTCGAAAATCGTGTTTCGCCTTACTGCCTGTGAAGCTAAAATAGAGTTAACTGACTTAATTCAGTAACATCACATTCAAGCTCGACTCTTCAGTCGCTAACATATGTTCAAGCATATTCAACATCATATCTTCCACTCAAATGATTTCGTTAGAAATCTTTTTATAAAATTAGAACAATCAATAACGATACTTAACTCAACTATCAACTAATAACTTGTTGTACAACAATGGACTCATTGCTCGTTCCAGGATATGCATGCCCTAACGTAACGTTATTAATGCTATTATCCATACGCACACAATTAATGACTGAATTTGGATCGGACCCAAGAAAATGTGTTTAACAAACTAGATTCAATTTAAAAAAGATTTATCCAAGAAAAATCTTCCTTATAATTACAAGGATTTCGGATGTTTGCAAAAATACTTAATTTGAGACTGTCCAAATTGTGATACATCGTTATTTGTAATTACTTAAAAGGTATTGTTTCGCAGGTCATAATTTTCGTCAAAACAGTTCATGTAAAAAATAAGGTACAAAATGTAAACACAGAACAATGATTCACACAATCGACAAAATGATCAGTAAAATCAATGAAATACATAATTATTTAAGTATAGAGACGCATAATGGTAAGTAGTTGTTTGTAAAACTTACAATTTTTCAAATTTGGTTGTCTAAATTGTTCAAATTCGTAATTAGATCATAACCTGAATATGTTCGTAACACATTTTAATGCTAACTGGGTATTTATTTATGCAATGATTTTCATTTATTATTATATTGCAACTGGAAGTGCATTCAAATAAACATTGACAACCTAAAGTAATTAATAAGTAATTATAGACCCCCAATTACATATCATTCATACCATTTTATTTTTTAAAAATTTTTCTTGATATTTGGTCACCGTGCAACATGACATTAATATAATATTAACTCAGTTCGATAAATTTCGATTTTACGACAGTGTTGCTCACTATAACTATCTACTTTCTAATACCGATTATAGTTACTCCTCCACACATCAAAAGAACCTTTTCAACTCGCACCTAACAATTAAATCGAAATAATTGAATACGCTTTATTTCCCTAACGCATTAAATAGTTAACCCTATAAGTGAACATGTATCATAGATTAGTGTAGTGATCTATACACATTGTCCATCTAATTATTATTATGAATGTTTGTATATAATTATATATTAAAATATTTATTTTCACTATTTTCAACTTGCATATAAATTCGTATATGTAGTTCGTCTCTTTTCAACTCAAATTTTACTGGAAAAAATACTCACTATTCTAACCATGTTATATTCAATTCAGGACACATTAGTGCTCAACGAAAGATCGAACATCAATGTGGTTTGTTCAGATCAGAACTGATTTATCTGCATTACATTTCGACGACTAGTTGAATTATGTATATATCGCTTATGTTTTCTCTATCATTAATTCGAAATTTTAAATAATAAACCACTTTTGCATTGATTCTTAACAATTTAATAATCTCGTTATTCCACATCATTTCAAACCAATTTTACCAAAGTTTAAATAATTCTGGATCAACACATAGTTAGGAAATAAAGTTGAAATTGTCGACGTTACTAAAAAGTTGAATGATGCTGCTGATTCAACTTGTTTTGTTTTATATTACTTAGTGTTTTACCTACGGTAAAACAGGATAATGGTTACACTTTTAATTCTCAAGACAATCGGAGTAGTTTGACTGATAGTGTCATGATATTCTGATATTCGTCAAGCTACTAAGTGTTATATCTCTACAGTGAGCAAACTTTAAACAAAACTTTCATGGTTCATAATAAAATATGAACAAGCGAGCATGAATTTTTCATATACCTATTTTATCCAAACAGCTAAACCGGCTTCAATTAAGAAGATTTGACTGTTCAAATATTTACTTTACATTATTTTGTTGTCGCTATTATATAACGTAATATAAACCTGGAACTGTGGAACCTCTTAAAAAGAGGATATTACCTATTTTCATGTATGCGACGGAGCAGTATAGGATTTGTAAATCAGAACAGCAACAGCAGATGCTGCTTTACAGCGTAGAGTCTAAAAGCATGGACTCCTAACAACGACTGAATATTCATTTCTCCAAGTGACCCTAATTTTACTAACGCCTTGCTCATGTTTCACAAGGTATCCCTGTAATCAAGACGAAACAGTTGAGACAGCAATGAGACGGGCAAACATACACTTTTTCAATGAACTTTTCTTCAGCTTAGCTGGTGGAACTAATCCTACTGGAGGACAAAGGAAATGAAAACATTCGATGGCTTCAATCCTGAATGAAATAGCAAATGCTTATTATATTAAAAGTTGACATACTTGCGAAGGTCCTCACTGTAATAAATTGTATGTACTTCTGTATAAACTGATGCCGCAGAAGCCATGAAATTATACAATCATACGGTTTTTCTCATTTTGATTTACAGCCCACTATTGCTTTTACTCTTAAAATGTATCTGTACAATCTTAAAAATGTACTTAAAAATTTCGTTTTACTGAAACCCAGTCCATTGTATTTCCCTGTGGACGACTAAATAAGTCCGTATAGTAGTTCGAAGACTGCCGATAAGGTAAGGTTCTTGGAACACTCTGGTGTTACTCCTGCTACAATGCAGAAAGTGGAGCGAACAGTAATTTATTAATTAAAATGCTGTCAGAAGTTATCACAATTGTCACACTATATGTGAACCAAAGAACATTCAGCAAAGCAACCACACATGCAAATAATCAAATTTTAAAAAAGCTATACGTAATTTATTATTTAGTAGGTAGTAATTTCTGACTAGTGAAAAAATCAAGTCTTATAAAGGACTTCGCGCTACCTACACAAGTTGGGTTTCAAACTTAACTTAAAACAATCAGATTATAACTTCGCTTTGGAATTCTGAACTTCAACCAAGAGTTCAGTAGAGCTACCTGTTGTAGCACCAGATGCTGATTGCGATGACTTGAATGTACGTGAGTTGAGCAAAATAAATGGATTCGACAAGAAAATTCATTAGCTCATAAAAAGGTAAGAGAGGTGAAAAACGTGTTCAGCATGTACATTACAAGGTAGGTACTTTCAATTAAATTCGAAAATCTTTACGACGTAACACGTGGAGTGATTAATCAGAATGGTCTTTTCCTCACAAGGGATAACAAGGTTAAGGGCAGTAGTGGCACTGCAACTACAATTACCGATTTAAGTATTCAATTCAGCTGACAAAATTAAGTTACTGCTGAAAATACACGAAAACTTTTTTGAAACCAGTATTTTCTGCTTCCGAAAAGGACAAACTAACAAGTCAATGAGTTAACACATGTACTTTCGAATAAACGAAAACTGATTAGGGGAATAAATTCGACAGGACGTGTATACATGCACCTATATAAGGAATCAGTTCCTTACTCCGTCCTAGATACATTAAATCATGGAGGCATCTCTGAATCTACAATAAAAGGGAAAACATTAAAGAATTCCACAGCCAAAACACGAAAACAGTTTAGGGTTACAATTCAAACAACAAAAAATATTTATTATGCGTCATAGCTTCCCGAAGCGAGTTAGGCGTTCTTGCATCCCCCTCCTAGATCAAGTTGTGGAAAAGTAGTTTAACATTGCAAACATCCTTGCAAACGCCCTATTTTCCGCGCCACGAATTAGTTTCGCTTCGGAGCTTACCACATTTCATTGATTTAGTAGCATAAAAACAAAAATTTAGCTTTACGTAAAAGTCAGGAAATCAGGATGTATTGCTAGAAGTAAATGTATTGTGTATGTACCTGTACCTAACTAACTACTACATTTATGCATTAATTATATTCAGTGGAATAATGATAAAACAAAACTATTCAAACATTAAACATCAGGTTCTAAGATGGCTACGCACAATTACTACTATGTTTACCTAGCCACCTAGAATCTGTTTGCAATACTTCCGGCCTTGCATTAGCGAATCTGTTACTCATCTGTTACTAGACAAAGGAATTGAGTAATAAAATCACAAAAACCTTGACCGAAGTACATACAGGAGGACTTTCAACGATTTAAAACTACACATGCACGCTTTATGTTCGTAGATAAATTACCTGAAGTTAAATATATGTATCTTGAGCAAAAAACATTCCATCACCTCTAAGACTAAGACTAGGTAAACTGCAACTACCTATAATTTAAATTGCTATTTATCCCACCACCCATACTTTTTAAAATGCATTTGATTAATTATATTTTGTTGTACATTACTTATTAGGTTGCAGGCGTAAAACTATATTCCAAAGTATCTAGAAAGTATAATAATTATTATAATTTATTAATAGTCACAGGTAGAAATTATTTGAAACTCAATTAATCTATTTCTAATCAAGTACCAAGAACCATTTCATTGTAAACAAACATATATATTTTCCCCTTAATTGATGGACCAATTTCACAATGAAGCAGGCTAAAATTTGAACAAAAGTGGTAGACAGAACTTGCATGTTTGCAAGTTCGTCCGCATGCTTGCGAAGTTTGTTGAACAACACCTCAGACCGGAGATTTATTGGCAGGGGATTTATTAACCAAGGAAAAGGGAAATTGTCTATAATTCAACCTCTTTGCCCGCGGGAATAAAGAGGCGGGGATCATTAAGAATATTTACGGTAACTGAGTTGATAGCAATTGCCTAATTTTTTTGTAAACAAATGACAAAGACGTAATTTAACTGCAATCATTCATAAAAACTACATCTACAGGAAGATCCACTGAATTATGAACTCCCCATTTCAATTAAGCTTTCAAAGTACAATAGTACGATATTGTATTACCAAGTGAAACTCTGAAGCCAAGATTCCTTGACTATGGTTGATATTGATAAGTATTGACCAGTCTCTTTTAATAGATTACGTGGGAGTTTTGACTTGTATCGCGAAAGTCACGGACGTGGTCATAAGTCGGGTTCTCATTTTAGTAGTAATCACAAAAACCGACTTAACCCACTTATATTTTAAGGTCATAAGTCACAGCGCCAGGCATAGCCTGAAACCATAATCCCCATAATAATTGGACACCTCCCCTAGCAAATTTTTTTAACATTACAGGGGTAGGACCCCTGTCGAAATTTCGAAAAATTAACACTACAAGGGTAAGGGTGTCATCCTCTGAGGCCCCTCTAGAGAAGGGACGGTTTCAGGCTATGGTGCCAGGTCAAAGTTTTGAAATATTTAGAAAAGGCGACATTTCGCTTTCGTCAAAAATTGGCTACACATCACTTTTCACACTCAACACCGAAAACTCGAAGCAATATCGTTTTTATTTTTGAAGTGATTTAAATGGACATTGGAGAACAATAATTAGTAATAGCTCTTATTGTTTATCCATATCAGTAAAAACTGTTTTCCAGCGGAACAATGGAAAACTTTCCAAAGTTCCAAAAAATCCCTGTGGCCATCCCCCTTCTTTCAGAAAAAATATGTATCTTAAATCCCGTTTTCAAAACATTAACCTGGCACTTGTCAGAAACCCTGAATTGAGACATCAGACTTTAGACAAGTTTAGAAACTCAGCTAAGCTAAATTTTGGCAGTAGTAAACTCGGACAAGTTTAATGCTGAATTGCTCAAACAAATTCAGTTCGATAGAATAGTAGTCATAACCACTTTCCCTTCTGTCTGTACGGTGCCAATGTAGTGCAACGTGAAAGCAAGGCAGCTGGACTGCAGATATGGTTCCATCTACAGTCCAGCTTCCTTGGGGGGAACGTAACTCTTGTTGTATTTAGATTGGTACTGTATACACGTAAGAGTGTTTGTGCTTCAATTATTTAAGGCAACTGGACTTCTTTAAAGTATCTAAAGAAGTTCAGTTACCTTGCTCATTAGGTACTTATTGTAGAGTTAACCCAGAAAATGCTCATATACTTCACTTCCCATTTTGTTAGCTTGTAAATAGTAATTTGTAGCGCCACTACTTATACGACTTCTGATGGACGTTGTTTGCAAATGAACTACAAGCTGGTTAATTACTAATTCTGCCAACATTTCAGCGTAAACCATCAATACTAATCCATTGCAGTAATTATTTTTACATAAAGCAACAAATATTTAAAATACCTACTCCATCACAAAAGGGCACTGTTAAGCATTGTTAATCAATTTCGCATTTTATAACGCGTATACACATCCTGCAGCTCATTACCGTTAAAGCCAGTACAGTTTAGCGATCGGACCTAACCATTCGCAACTCACAATGTTTTTTGGTAGGCGGTAGCTAGGATATCAAACTGCTCACTTAATTATTCCTCTGCCAACACAACATGAGGGAAACTTACTCCAAGGTCTAAGAGGTTGAGCAGCAGCAGACACTGACTCGCAAAAACATCAAACTGATAAACCACTACCAAAGTAGTTCCGATGGTGGTGCAATACAATTAACTTCTTCACAACAAAAACTAAATAGCTTGGCCATTATTGCTAATAACTTAAATATTCTTTGAAACTCCAACAACTTAATAACGTTAACGTCAGATAGCCTAATTAACGTACTATGAAACGTCAATCGATGAAAATAATACAGTGGTGTAAATATAATATAACTGCAGTAAATTCCATTTATTGGAGGGAGAGCGATTAATTTCATAAAGTAGTACTTCGATTTCTTTCAGATTACAATCAATTACTAGCTTAACTGTATGATCACTAATAATTAAATGTTAATGGAAGTTAATTCCCTATTTGTTTCGTACAGAAAAATTTGATAAACTAATTATATCTTCAAACCAACTGACTTTTGAAATTAGTTCATTTTCCATTGTTAACTACCCACGCTGTCAAAATTACAGTTTTACAACTACTTGTCGTAATTATAATGTACTAAATAAAGCCTTGGACGCCAATACAAGCGCAACACGTTAAATCTAGAGAATTTTTATCCGAGAAATTATTATTATCACAAAACATAAAGAAGTTCAAACTAAGATGTGTAAGATGCTTCAATTTTATAATTAACACCAGTATTAAAGCAATTGATGATTCACAGTAGACTACTACGAAATATAGAGCCATATCATCACAAGGTCAGACAAGACTGGAAGATAGTTTCATGGTTGTGTCAATTCCAAACCAATTTTGAAACTAATGAGTTTACACGAATAGGAGATTAATTTATGTTATTATAAAAAACAAATTGCCTTTAGGGCTTGATTCCAGTTGATTTTTTTTAATTAGCACAACACCACGAATCAAAATGAATAAAAATTGTATTCATGATAAAAATCAGGATAGTTTAAATTATACAATGTCTTGTTCTGTGATAATCTGACTCTATATATTAGCATTTAACATCTGTTAATGACCAAAGTAAGTAGGTTAGCAAAAGTAAGGGTGATCCATGATCAAAATTTTCTAAGACATGTTTACGAATAATGTAAAACAAAGTTATATTTAGAAATAGATCAGAAACAAATTCTAATGCGGCTCTAAAACGTTCGACAATCGATAATATTGCGAGATAAAAAGTGAGAAATATTATTACATAAATTTTAAGTTACTTCGTACACTTGTTGTGATTTTGCTGCTTGAAGTGAAGTATTTTATTGACAATGTTGCATAAACTGATGGTACATAAAAGGTGAAGAAATGTAATCGACAACAACAAAACAGCAAACAACCATCATCAATAATAGGGAAAACAAACAGGCACACGAACCAAGTAGAAGTTAGTACTTGACTATAAAGTCTTGACAAGTCTCTGGAACATTTTTCTTCAAATAATAGTATTTTAATATTCATAATCTCTGGTAGACGAATCCCAGAGTTTTCACTATATAATCGGTAGACATCTATAGCTACGATTTTATTATTCACGAGTTAATAACATAAATAAGCGCTTTATTGCCATTGATTTTCTTTCCCATAATTTTTGTCATCTTCGAAATGAGTTTCTTCAACTATACCATCTGCACGTACATTGATTAAGTTTATTATTACACAAGTTACAAGTAAATGATACAGGTTAACTAATCTTACTGGTCCAACTAAACCGACAAAACGCACATAAATAAGATGCAGAGGCATCGATTTAACGTATTGTATTTTAATTACTTACAACTTGTAAGAACTCTACTCAATAAATTTGATTCCGTATTCACTAAATAGTGTGTATAAACTAGAATTGTTAAATATGTAAATGTGTCCATTAAAAAAATCTGCTTCTTTCGCTGCGCATCACAGCAAGTGATCAATAGCTTTAATTCAACAATATTACTACCGATCACAAAGGTCATCATACAATTTTAGTTTGTTTAATGCACGCTAGTAGATCAGTTACACCGTTAACACTTTCATAATAAACAATATAACACACAGTAAACTCTAGTGCTAAATTATCGCGACATACTAACTGCTATACCTACATCTACAAATCAAATGCATGAGAAAACGAGCATCTTTCTAATTAATACTAATACTTACAGCAAGCAAAACAAAATCAACAAAGCAAGCGAATGATTCCGTAAACCAAATCTAATTTTAGGATGTGTAATAAAATTGCTTCTTAACGGGAGCCAATTTAAGCAAAACAACTACAATAACACAAGGATCGCAAATATTTGGTAAGATATACCTACAATTTCACAATCCAATCAAAACTCAAAGTCATGCAACCAGAACATTTTTAAGAAGAAAAGCTGAATTAGAAACAACAGAAGTCCATAATAATAATAACAATTTTTAAATTTGAAGTTCTTACTGCTAATTAGAACATTTTCTCTGCAATTTTAAAATTAATGGTCCGTTACTCGAACTCGCACAGTCTTTGCCTTTCGGTAAAGTTTAAGCAAGGAATTGAGGCAAAATTAATAATAGTTTGTGGGCTAAGTGATGAGAAAAATGGTATTTCTTAGCCAAATCAAGTAATGAAATAGCGCGATAGTACAGTTTCGATGTTCATCACAGTGCCACAATTAAGAAATGAATCAAAAACATTTTCTGTAATTAGAATGTATACTAAACATGTGTGGCACTGAATGTTTAAAATAAATACTAGGAAAATTCAATTGACTGGTAAGGACTTGTCGCTGTCACATTTGCTCTGCTCATTCTAACCTCTAACGTTATTCTATCTCACCATACTAGTACTTTACTGAATCTCAACACTAAATTATATATTATTACTTACTCATAACATCGTACGATCTTCATTATTCAAGGACTTATTGGTTTTTTCATGTGGCCTTTTGATCATCTTCGAAAAGATTCTTCAATTAGTAAAAGAACACTCGAATAACTTGCACGAATGTAGAACCAGCAGAAAAATTCACTTGTCAGAACAGACGCCATAATTAAAAATGTACCGAAACTACGACCCCAGAGGTAAAAATAGATCGACTTTTCCGGCTGAGCTCGTTAAAAGAAATACGTTTTCGTTTTAACCAGTTTTGCTGAAAAAGCATGTAGGTATGTACAAGTGGCATTGCTGACAAGTCGATAAACAATAAATTAAGTCGCTTGACTGAACTTGACTCTGACTCACAATCACAAAAAATGACTTGTTAATTTCTTCACGTAACGCTGAATACGCTTTGGTATGTACAATTTCATTTCATTTTTCAATTAATGAAATTATACCTACGTAATTACAACTTGAACTCGTTGACATATAACGGATTTTTATTTCACCAGGGATTTTAAACGTGAGTGTATGAACTGTTCTTTGAATATAAGAGTAGTCTTGAAGTTTTAGTATCATATATTTATTATCATATAACAACGTGCTAATACGTCTATCATCATTTGGTTTTCAAAGTAGAGATATGCCTGGCGCTCTAACTAACAAAAAAGTTGTCTTGATATCTCTTAACACTTTTAAGACGGTAACATAGTAAGTAAGCCAATGGCCAAACGTCGTAAACTTTAATAGCACTCGAGGATCTAATTTCTCACTGTAGATTATGTTATGGATTGTGTATGTTTATTGTTTTCATTCTGTCACTTAATGGAAGTGCACATTTTTTAACTTCCTCAACTGTTTAAAAGTTACACGCACGCACACACACAATGTTGCTTCATCAGCAACCGTGTAAATAGATTTTATTCTCAATCATAGCAGATTTTCGTATAATGACAACACAACAATGTCAACCCAGTTCTTCATACTCTATTGCTTTTCCACCACACTTGTTCATCAAAGTCTTACAGTTTTCGTTACGTAAAAATGTGAAAATATAATTTATACGTACTACAAAATGATTCTTTATCCAGACAGGATTACGCAGCTTCGCTGTGTTACCTCCGACACATGTTTTTACGAGCTGATAAACATAATTGTCCTTAGTATGTAACAAATACGCTTAACTCAAATTGACATGAATATTATTGATTGGCGTGAAGATAATATCAGGAAGATAGTTTAACAATATTCTATCAGGTAATATTTCGGACACGATTAGTGTCCTCGAACTGAAGGCGAATGCATTCTTGAGACCCTGTAAAAGCAAAAACATCAACGGCCGTTTTAGTAAGTGATGAGGTGAACCTAAAAGCCGAAACTAATTACTTTTGAAATAAACTATTGAAAAACTTACGTCGTTCCAAGTAGCTGCGCAAATCTTCAACATTTGCATTATTATAAGGACTTGGATCGGGTGGCAAGTAGTATTGAGCGAAATTGACTGGATATTCAAAAACCATATTAGAAGTTATGTACATTCCCGCAACATTACTTACATCGATTGGGACTAGTGCTGGCCCAACTATAGGACCAGATTCGGATTCATTGCTAGTAGAAAGATGAGGGTCAGGCACTTGATAATACCCAGTCGGAACAGGCACCACCTGATGAGACTGCCGTCCTGGTATAGTAACAACGCCAGGAGTATTTGAAATATATTCCGAGCTAACGGGCGCTGGATGTTGAGGCTGAACTGACACACTTCTAGTAATACAAGCAGGGTCTTCAGTGCCTGCAACTGAGGCGACCGGCGCCGGAGGGACTCGGTAAACAGGTGATGCATACTGACTTGGTGTACTATCGAATATGACCGGAGGCAACTGAACCGGAAGTATTCCAGGGGCAGGCAAATGAGATATTCCCTGAATTCGATTTTGGAAAGGACCTGACGGAGGAACACCAGATACGTAACCAGGCAATTCGTAGACTGTAGGAGGAATTCCACTATTTATATGTACCGGGTTAACGTTTAACGGGTAAGCCGTGACTACCGTCGGGTTTTTATAACCTTCGGCTGAAGCCATCTGGTTTGCAACAGGCTGGACACCTTCAGCTAAAACTGGTTGCAATACTTGGACTGGTTTCTTTGAATTATGTGGATTTATTCTGTGCTGTGAACCTCTGTTAGGTTGGTTTCGATCTTGATGACCTGATTGTAATTTATTATCAGGGTTGGCGACATCGTAGTTCCTAGGAGAATTGTTTCTGCCTTGGTTAGTTGACACAGAATTTCTGGCATTTCTACTTGTTAACTGGTTTTTACCGCGAAGAGCTGGTTGATTAACTCTCGTCTGAGAGTCATCTGGAACTCCTGCGTTATGTTTATTAACTGGCTGTTGAGAAATGCCATCTTGAACTTCTTTTGGTGGAGGCGATGGTACATGCTTGACTTTTGACTGCTTCTTATTGAATCCATTCGTGGAGCCAGAAGGACTATCAGATGTCTATTAAATAATCAATTAACAAAAATCACAATAGGTACGTTTAGTATCGTACATAATTCAAATGTATAGTACACATTAAACTTATAGTTCTCAAGATACAAGAGATAATATCAGTAAAAGCCAACGGGGAACAAATAGTGGTGCCACTTTTTCATAATTTAGTTAATAAGTAATTATCTGGTCATTATTAGATTAATTGAAATTCACAACATTCGAAATATCATCGATCTAAAGTAATCTTACCTGTTTGTTCATATCGACTAAAGTTTCATTGATGTCAAAGCCAAACTGGTACTCAACGCTTCTTGATGTAAACTGAGGCGGTTCTTTAAAATTTTCTCCACAGAATACAACCGCTTCAGTGGACTGTCCTCCAAGCCCTGAGTCAACATTATAAGGTTGAGGAGCAGTCACACTAAAAGTGGAATTTTCCACCTTGGCACCGGTAATATCACTTCTTAGGATCGGTTTGTCCTTTTCGCTATCAGACAAATGACCATTGACAATAACAGTTGTCACGTCTTTGGGTTTACTTTTTCCATTCTGATAGACTTGAGATTTGAAACTAGCTCTACTATAATCAACATCCGGAGCGGAGTTTAATGACACATTCGTGGGAGAATTAAGTACTCTAACAGGTTCAACATGAGACGCTGGTTTACTAACACAGCCTGCATTTCCTGCAACACTTACAACATTATTAACATAATTTTTAGCCGATGGAGGAACAGATGAACCCATTGAAGCTAGACTAGCAGGATTCAACTGAGCTTTAGAAGTGGGTGTAGGTGCTCTGGCTACATAATTGGATGACGCTGACACTGGCAAACTATTTGACACTTTAGATGTTCCAGTCGCAGGATTTGACGATATAACACTAGACATAGTTTTCTGGTTTAAGGGACCCTGTGTGCAACTAGTTTTTGACGCACTACCGGAAGTCAGTTGGGGGAATGCACTGTCATTACTACCATATTTTGTAACTGGAGCATTTGAATCACTTTTAGGAGAAGGCAAAAGTTCATTGGGACTTTCCTGCGACGCCACACCAATTGTGGTACTAAGTTCAGGGAAATCTTCGCTAGGATGATCCTTCTTGTCGTCTTTCTTTTCTTCGTGAGAAGCTAGTCGGGCAATATCCGCATATGAGGTCTTAAAGAGAACACGATTAAGAGAAATATATTAAAATTTTGTAAAGTCTTGCTAGAAGTATGAATACATTGTGTCAGTATATACAATACAGAAGCTCCTTGTATTAAAATGACTCACAAGGGGAGTCCCTCCACCAGATGAAATTGATTTCACACCGATATCTTTAGGAGTTGAGTCATCAATAGGCACAAAACTGTCTGAACCATCATCAGAAGCTTCAGAGTTGTCCGATGCATGTAGTGATGGGTAATCCTCTAAAGCCTGGGGTAGTTCCTTTTTATTTTCTTCGTCCTTCGTTAAACGAGCAATATCGGCGTAAGATGTCTGAAAGATTCGCCATTTTAATGTTTTGAAATTGACCTTCCTCCAGTATCTGCATGCAAACTTTTGATAGAATTTGCTAGTGGTTTGTACATACCTGCGGAGTACCTCCACTGGAAGCGCATGACTTCGGAACGTCTTCTCTTTTCGTACATTCTCCGGCAGGCAAAGACCGGACAGATCCATCATCTGACCCTTCTGATTGATCCGAGCTGGGGACAGATCCGACTGATTTTCGTCTGTCCCCCCTACTCCGACTTCTCCACGAATCCTTACGTTTATCCACTTCTTTTCCTGTGGTACTTCCTAATTTTGCAAATTAAAAGAATTTATTATTACCCCACACCTACACTTACACAAACAAGTAACAACTTTGCTACACCTGACAACGAAAATTCTTCCATGATAAAATAAAGTAATGCAAAGTAGATGTTCCTACAACGACAAGATTAAATAAAGTAATCTTTTCGCGTAGTAAAATCTACCCGTTGGCGAAGTAATGCAGGCAGTCTTTGTCTTCCTTTTTCTTATCACAACAGTAAATTTGGGTTCAGCTTGGTCTCTGAGCGGAGACTTATTATCCTCCTGGTCACTCTCCCTGCGGTTACCTTGATTTGCTAACGACTTCTTTATTCCTGGTGATGACACTGCTTTTCCAAAATCTTTATCTTTCTTGTCCTTTTCAATTCGGCTACGATCGGACCGTACACCAGCTGTGTCTTTTAAAGATGCAGCTCGGTCCCCTCTATCCCCTGTCTTCTTCGCAGCGAAACTCAAGTTGTCATCATCTAAAGACATTGATTTGACTAATGTGTCGTTGCCATACGTTTTCCCCCGATTTTCACGTTCTTTCTTTTTATTACCTCGTTTACCCTATGAAAATGAAAGAATATTATCACAGCACCATAACACGATCTGGATAAGGATATAAAATACAAAAATTTAACGCCTTCCCAAGAAACAAGATTACCGACTCGCACGAATCACTTTATGGAACTGAATAGATTATTACGGAAGCTTACACAAGGACTATGCGAATATGGCTTACACGAGTGAGTCTACCTTAACTTGCTTTTAGTCATGATCAATCGTTTGGCTTTCAGATGCTTACTTTTTTCACTATGCAATGAAGTTGTCAAATTACTACGACCGAACTTGTTTACTACCAACTAGCCTACGCACAGGTTTCTTGACATTGAAAAAGAATATCCAAAAACCACCGTCAATCCTACGCTATAAATTATGTCTGTATGTAAGTATGACTTTAAAACCCATGATTGGTGTATAAATAAAATTAAACAAAAACTTAAAATATAAATTATGACAAACAGGTAAACTTACCACTACGCACCAATCGTTATTTTTACTCATGGTGTCATGTATGCAGCAAACGCAACACGGCAATACAAACCAAAATGTTTAAATATCCTGAACGTAATAGTCATGAATGAATAAAACACTAGAAATTGGAAACTGGAACTGGAATAGAACGTTGAAGGCTCGTCACATACTCACGTAACATAGCTTTAAATATTACGTTTTAGGGGACAAATTGACATTGACACATGATTAAAAATTTAATATTATTACAGCCACAGCCACAATACAATCACATTACTATAAATTATATTAAATGAAATTTAGGAATAGATCCGTCGATCAATAAAAAAATCTATTGCATACAATAAATGCGTTGAAATGCGCGATGCATTGTACTGAGTAGCAATGAGGATAATAGGAACGCCGGATAAAATTCAAAATTATGAACGAAAAATAGCTGAAAATTCAAAATGAATTCAAATACTAATAGGGGAAAATTATGGTAACTTTGACAACACGTTTTTGCCTTTACCGACGCTGTGGTCTACTAATACAAACAAATGCTTATCACAGTTTGGTACACACACAACATACGCAGACTTAATCGTAAAATCGAAGAAGAGGTTCAGAGAGTACTAGATTGTGTAAAGTGAAGTGATTCAGTGATCTGTTCGCGTAAGCTTTAGTAGCAGTAACAGCAACAGAGAAACACAATTATCACAGACCAACTGAGTAGTGAGATTGGAGATGTTAGAACCATGCAGGCCGTGCTTAAACAGTGGCTAAGGCGACACTTATGCATGGAAAACTGATTCCAAATCCATAATGTCACAATTATTAAACAAACCTCTGCTTGCATAAAT
This sequence comes from Ptenothrix huangshanensis, assembly GCA_036851915.1. Taxonomy (NCBI): domain Eukaryota; kingdom Metazoa; phylum Arthropoda; class Collembola; order Symphypleona; family Dicyrtomidae; genus Ptenothrix; species Ptenothrix huangshanensis. The sequence continues at coordinate 41,919 of JAAXYX010000068.1, read as the reverse complement.
ATTTGTCAAGCTTTATACAGACACTTGTTTGTTAGAATAAGATAATATAACAACGACCTAAGGGTCTTTCCTTTCAGAAACAACCGTATCACTGCAAGCTAGTAACTACCGATCTTATTATTTCTTCGATAACAATAACAACTGAGGGTGTGAAGTGCATACAAAATCTTCAAAGCGCAAGTTATTGTCGTCGTTCCAGCTCTCTCATCTCACGTGCTACTCGAAAGCGTATTTGATTTACCCCCGCCGACAACTTTACTGACATCTAGGGTAGACGACATCGTATCGCAATAATTATAATTCTATCATTTAGAATGCAGACGCAAGGAAGATATTTTTATAAATGCTTACATATTCCTTAACAACACGATTACTGTATGAGTACTTGACGAACTTACGTAATTAATAAATACATTATAACAAATTCTATTTTTTTGAATTCTGTTGGATCACAGCTTCCTTCAGCGCTTTTTATTGTATCTACTCACAACAATATGGCGAAATAACCTCAGTGTAAGCTGTAATATTTAATGTCAACGTGAGCAACACAGATCTATTTTACGCTGAGGATGGGAGTTTGCAGCACGACCACGTCTGAATATCGTCGGAATTATTTAAATATTCTTGTAAATGTGTGAAATGTGTTGGCTGATTCGCGCGAACCTAAAGTAGGCTTGCATGGTTTTCGCGGTAGAAGCAAAGTTGAAAGGTTGAAAGTATTCAACTTCGTAATCGTCGCCGCTCAGTTGTGCTAGGTAGTGCCACTAGTCCCTCTATGAATATTTTTGTAATTTTGAGACCCTCATCCCCGTTCCCGTTATCATCCGTTTTTGTTACGAATAAATAATATGATCTATCCACAAACAACTTGATGGCGCGATTTGTTGGGTTTCTCTTTCTCGTAATACTTTAAATTAAAAAGCCTTCCTTCCATAATTTCACGGCAATTGTAAACGTTTAGGGCGCGAATTACTACTAAACTACATTTTCACTTGTGCCAGCGTCCTACAATGTTGAAATTGTAATACGCTTTATATTCAAACTTAATTCCAACTCGCAATTAATATCAAACCAATAATTATTATTAATTACATAAGTAATGCATTATATCAATATCATATCCATTTTTGCGCAGACGTTTACCAAGATCCTTGGATGAATGGTAAGGTCTAATGCACCTATCAGGGAGCGTAAGATGAAGTGGTAATTACTTCATCATTAAAAAAATAGCCCGAGTCCGAAAGTCACGTCAATAATATTTCGAATAGGCTTCTGTAGCAAAATACATCTGGTAGACAGGACTTCCTGTCTTTTTTGACAGTTCTCACTGACTACATTAAATTATGTATGTACCTATAATAAAATGCTTTCACAGCTTAATTATTCACAACCTCAACCTATCAACTTCAGCAGGTAATGCTGGTACTGGTACATACATAATTGTGCGTCTTTAAGGACCCCTCGGGTACTTCAGATAAGGGTGAATCACACGCAGAGATCCAAACTTGGACCCAGTAATCCATATACTGTATGTACAAAATGTACATGTGGATATTAAGTTGGCTATGGATTTGCCATCCATAGCCTCATTAATTGGAATGTACCAAAATGGCTTTGGCCTTCAATTTGAAAAGACATAGGATAAGAAAGAAAATGAAAGACATTGGCACTATAGTCATGGTGATTTGCTAATTGCTTGAAAGCGACTTTAGTCTGGAGTTCAAATTAATACAGGTGTGGTCAGATATCGAAAAGTGAGCGTATAAAAATCAGCCTTCCTAGGCGTCATATTTTTCCAAAGCCCATTGCGTAATTTTATTTCTCGTGCCTACATATACATATTTCTTTTCAGACGTTACCTTGAGCCTTTCAATAAAATTGTTGCAAAACCTAGAAGAATTTTAGAGTCCAAATTGTAATTAACACATATGTAACATGTAAATTATCTGTAGGCTGCCTCCACGGTGCACGAGTATCACCTTTTATTAGGTATTAGATATTTTTTAGTTAGCATTTTCTTGTATTACAAGGCATCCTACAATATAGTAGCCTAGTTTTAGGCTATAAATATAAAACCTGATGGCATAGCCTACATGCAATCACCACCAGAGTATATCTGGGGCGATATTTGACCAGTTCGATATTACCATAATGAATAATTACCAAATTAATGAATGATAATCTAGCAAAAATGGATGCAACAACTTAGTTATGCTGAAATTTTCAGTGGAGCAAAGATAGCGCTTCGAAACAAAAATCGCCAGCAAAACTTTACTGGAGATGCTAAACACGGCTATTTGCAACCAGACTGTAATGACTAGAGGTTTTTGTTACAATTTTGTATACTCAGGGTTTAATGCCCATCGTGTGTTTAAGAATAACTAGGCATATCATGTATGTGTACTCTCCGAAATCAACCTATCTCTTACTCATCTCATGAAGGAAAAAGTTAATCCTGAACTGTAAATCTCTTGCTCCTTTATAACGTATCTGTTACTTTTCTATTACACATCCACTCCACCACTCATCTGTTAGATTCTCATTTTAGTGTGTTTGTTCAGCTCATCTCGAGGTGATTTAAAAAAATTACTTATCTAATCAAGAAGATGACCTTACTAATCTCAGATGAGTAAGGGATGTTTTATTTTTTTCAAGATTTCGGCTTCGGAGAGTGTACGTAGCTCAAATAGGTACCCACATCTCAACCTGTGGTATGCACCAGTTGGCTGTTATCATCAGTGAAAAATTCAAAATCGCTAGAGTAATGCATAGATGCACACTACTGCACACCACAAACATTTACATTAAGCGATTTCGGAGCAAGGTATGATCACTAAAATACAGTTTACCACCGTGCATAAGAGACCTGCCTTCCACTTTTGACCCTTGACTCACTTCTCCGTGTACTGAAGAGCCGCCTTTAGGAAGAGGAAGGCCTTGTAATACACGTTTTACGGTATTATAATTTTGCTTACCGCAGGTGTTCCCTCGACGAACTGGACCAATTCATCCACGTCACCGTTTCCTCGAAATCCAGGAATATTATCAGTAATAAGCTTTGTTTCTCGTAGCTAAAAACAATTTGTAAGCATGAAGTTAAATTGACAGATCTACAAAAGTAGACGTAGAACACATGTCATACCCCACTGTTTATTTGTTAACCATGCAAGAATCATCAATGCTGTTGAATATGTGACCCTGTGTAACTAAATCAAATGGTAAAAATGGTCTTAATTTTCCTTACTCCTTTATTGCCTTTGCCTTTCTTGATAATAGGTTTTCTGTGATCGGAGGTTGCTTTGCCTTGGCTGGAATTAGACGATGTGTAACTTGCAGCAGTACCGGTGAGAATTTGCCCAGGCTGATGGTGTGGAGTTAACCCCGCGTGTGCAACAATCGTTTGCGGTGTAACCAAAGTTGAGGTCTGGTTAGGGTTTAAGACCACTGGAGGCGAACTTGACCGTACTTCCGTTATGGTAGGAGCTGGGAGGATAGATTGACTCTCCCGGTTATTAACTATACACAATGCTGTAACACGTATTTAGTCGGATGATTCAATTTGACACTCAACCGAGCCGTTCCACAAAATAAACCTGAGATGATCTCACGAGGAATTCACTTGGATATATGTATCAATTTGCTCTTAACAATTTGATCTCATCTAAAGCTCAAATTTCTAGATCGAATTCTCAACTAAGCAGTTCAGAAGGCGTAAGATCATTTGATACCCTATTACCCGGTAGAACTGCATAAACAAAAGACGTTGTTGATAACAAGCTAACTTATCTCCGAGAATTATAGGCTTGGATGGATGACAGGAGTAATTAGTAGCCATGTCTGCTCTGCAATAATGCCGCTGCATAGAGCAACAACTTTAAGAGAATGAAACATCAAGAAAAGAATTCAGGCTTATAATAACCTTCTGAAACCTCGTTTTGATACAAAAAACTGCTACACTCAGAAGCAGTTATTTAAAATACTAGTACAATCATCTTTGGCCTCATTTGATTTCAAGTATCCTATAGGAAAAGTTCCACCTTCCAGAAAATGGAAGCTGTACTACTAACACTCAAATACATACCCCATCACATAATCAAGCTTTATTTTTTAATAATTAAAATTACAAAAAGACTTCATTATGAAACTTACGATTTGAAGGCGGTTGACAAACGTCCTGTGCAGCACAATTGAAGTAGTATTGGGCGGGAAGATTCGGCGCAACTGCTGGGGAAGAAACTGGAACGACAACTGACGGGCTGACTGTGGTTGTCGCACTGCAATTAGTCACGTTTTGGCTCTGTTGTTGGTACAAGTCTCCAGGACGGTTATTAATTCCGGTACTAGTAGCTACTTTATGATGACTTTTCCCTTTGTCTTTGTGCAACAACGACTGCAAGGAAGAACTATGCTTTGCATTTGTGAGACTTGGAATTGCTTCCTCCGGCTGGATTTTCATCTGATACTCTAATTGCTATAAGAAATAAAAAAAATATTGTTAAATATTTCTTTATATTGGAAATATATGCAAACTTAGCAAGGAATCTTTTAATATAATCGATACGAAATAACATATTATTGTGAGCATTGGAACGTAGTTACTACTACTGATGTTACTCAAGCCTCCAGCCATATAACCATTCGAATCCTAGCAAACCTGGTGTTAAGTTATCATACGCAAGGTGGAATCTAACCTAACCTTTTAAATAAAATGGTACCTCGGATTTCGATATTGGTCTTCACGTTGGTATAAGCACTAGGCATTTGTGCCTTCAGACATCCTTCAAACTTTCTTCACTTAGAAGAAAACCAGGACAGGACGTAAGGGTCATGCGGTCAAGTACGTTTGTACTGAGGTAATTTCAACTACGAGCTTATAAGGGTTTTAATATCTTTCCCGTATTCAAAAATTTGTAATTGTCATACTTTCAAGATTGAGTCCTCATCGAGACTATAGACACTCATACAGATTCTAGATTAACGCTAAAAAAGTGAAAATCCAAAAGATGCTAAAGCTCTCGAGAAGGTTGCATAAATAACCTAGGTAAAATGCTAGCTTAACCACATAGCCCTTATCATCGCTCGTGTTTCCTCCCAAATGAAGAAGACAGAAAGTACGATACAAGCCAACCCATCCTTACAAGAAGTACCAAAATTCATCAAAATCTGACGGCCTTCGTATTTTTTACTTTTCACGAGATGAGATTGTTCCACACGCGTTACACCAATGTGATTAATCTTCCAATCTATCTATCTGATCTTAACTAATGATATTGAAACGCACAAGCGCATCATTGTACAATACATTAGTCTTTAAATAATGTTTCTCACGCCAGTCAATAAGTAAATACCTAGAATAGATGTAATACATGTATAACATGTAAGCTATTAAGGATTGAAGCACTATGTTACTCAAACTAATCGTAAGTCAATACCACGCAGCCTGAGTTAACCTTTCAAAAATCATTCAATTTTAAATTAACCATCACACAAGCTCCACAATAAGTTGTTGAAGTTACGTATTTGATACGCCCCTATCTTTAGTTTACGTGAACTCACGGCGATGACATAGGTATACCAACCTTTGAATCAGTGTTGTCTTGAGTTGTCTACCAAACTGCATTATTACGTATAATTATCGATCACAATAGTCAGAGCAGGGTGTCACGACACACGGCAAACTTTATCACGAAATATGAAATTAAATTCCAGCAGCTCCCTCCTGCTTAGTATCACTAAAGAAGAAAATAAAACCTCAGAATCGCTTTAGGAAAAGCTACTCTTCAAACGAAATCCGTGGACTAATACTGCCTGTACTTCGGACAATTGCCTACCTGACTTACCTATGCACGTTTCGATTCCAATGAAATTATAAGTGATGTTTAATTAATTAACCAATACCCTCGAATTTACTTATTTGCGTAAAACAGATCAACAGTAGGTGCAAAGAGTAAAAGGGAAAAGTAAATGTAGGCTTAATTAAAAGGAAAGTATGACACACTAAACGATTGCATGCCTAAGGGAGTTTAAAAAAAAGAATTAAAACAAACAAAATGTTAATGTCCTCCAGCATCCGTATCAGCCTCAGAACAGACACAACACAACTCACCTAATCAGATTTATTTGGGACCCAGTCATGCTTTCGTTAGTAAATAATCTGTATGAAATACCAACACATAATTCTGTAATATAATAGGTAAGTTATGTTCTAAAAATTTGTTTGTTAATTGTATCTCTTGTTATACCAATACGAAGGATTAAATGAAACCCTATTACACTTGAACAAAAGAGCCAAAGAGCGCTATAGTACACAGCATCCGCATAATTTAAGAAAAATCAATTTGAAATTACTTACGCTAATAATTTCCGCCTGTTCGGATGTCTTCACTTTTGATTTATCCGCACATCCTTCTAGTAACACTACAAATTCTTCCATGGGCATACTATCCAGCTTCTCTTTAATTGTCTGTTGCACACAATTTTAATTTTTGTACATGAAAACAAAATCACTTATTAGAAACGAGAATGTCACAATGATCAATAACATGTATTCGTCATAACTTTTTCACCAAACTCACTATCAATTTACTTAATGGATCATATTACAAGCAGAATTTCAAAATCTCCTAGTCAGTGATGCTCGAGCATCGAAATTAGAAGTTAACATTGATGAACACTGAAGATCACGCTAGAAAAAATAATAAACCAAAATTAATCTATCGCGAAACTTAAAAAACGTAACCGAGGTAAACAATGCGTTCAGAAACTTGTACAGGCAGGTTATTCAGTAGCCTAAAGCTAATTATATAATTTAATATCAATGACTCAACAATTTAATTTGAACGAAGTAGTGATATACATTAGTCTGTTACGGTAGTTTTTCCTGTGGTTTCAAGTGGTAGGTACAATAAAACCTTTTACGTAATAATGACTCGCTTCCGTGCTCTTGGTTCTAACTGTCAATAATTGTATAAATTACCAACCAGTAAGATATAGGCGATATCTTTACCCAGAGAAAAACCTATTTTCCCTATCATTTGCATACTTCAGTCCTAAAGACTGTAACCCCAATATTTTATTCTAATAGCTGCTCATACATGTATTCTTGAACGCCTCTACAATTCATCAGTTAAACCAATGCTGTAACAATTACACCTTCCATGGATTTCATCTTACTGGCAACTGGTCATACCCATATAGTTAGTACCGAAATTCAAGGATTTGCCACACATTCAGTCCATGCACATACAAGCCCCACAGTAGATGATCGAAAAAAGTCTCATTTCCTAAACCAAAACCCAAATACCTACAACCTACGCTGGTCCTGGGCAGGCTTCACACTCCGTGGAAATCTATGCCTGATACTACAGTCGTTCTCTTCCTCGACAACATACAATAGGATTTGCGTATGACCTACAACTACACCGCACAACCTACTATGACTATTGTGTCAATCAATCGAATTCTAAAGATAATATGACTGGGCCGCATATCAAACCTAGGAATGCTAAATGCAGTTTAAATCTGTAACAACAACTGGCTACAACCTTATTGATAACACTGATAATGCAAAATGCAAAACAAATCGCTGAATACGTTGATTGCCATGCATGACTTATCCTTGACATTTTTAGAGCTTACTCCTGCTCAACATTCAACATTTCAGCAGGGTCCAACCCCACACCGTGAAGTTAGGGAGAAAATACTATTGACTATCATTCAAGTGTTTTACTCGTGCTTTGATAATGGTAAGAACAACGACTACTGACTAGGAATTATTTTATTGATAAGTAGCTTGCAATCGGCAACTTTATTTGTCAGGTTCGAATCGATATCCTCACCCTCACGCCTACCAAAACCAAATCAAAATGACAAATGATAACAAATGCGAAATGCCACACTGAGTTAATTATTACTACAACAAATGACTAGCGAGTACGAGACGACTCACGTTACAATTTCGCTTTAGACTAGTTAATGGGAATAATGTTGAATGTGACACAGAATAAACTGATATATTATATAGTAATTACCTGCTTCGCTTGCTCTGAACAAACTGAATGCATTCGTGCGTGACTGTATCGTATGGTCAAACTCGGAGATTAAAGGTAGGGTGATAGAAAGGTGAAAGTACATTAAATTCTGAGGTGAGCTACTATATATTCGGTGATTTGGTATGTCTCTAGTCCAACTATCCTCTATTTCTAACGTGTTTCGAAAGCCAAAGCCAGGTTAAGAGGTAGGAACTTCAGCATTGATTTCAATTCAGCGTTACACCACCAAAGATGCTATACCGCCAACCGCGAAAACGAGACAATAGACTAATGAGTAACTGAATTCACAATTACTTAATTCTTGAAACTCGCTTCTCATTTCTGTCCCAACATCTCGATCTCGAATGTTCACTTTCGATGGACACGAGACGACAAAGTTTTAATGAAAACCAGTGGACTTAGTCTTGAACATTTTGCTCAACCGTAGCCAACTAAACGCGATTACGAGACTTACGTTTACCCAGAAAATTGTTCCCTAACTCTCACCACTCACTGCGTATTAAAACATCGGTGGGATGGAGAGATGAGAGATGGCAACGTAAGTGGTGTGCTGTGTTTGTGCAATAGTTGACTCTGAACTTCCAAATGCTCTCCAATACCCTGAGCGAGATAGTAAAGAACACCAACCACACATACTCTATATGTCTATAAAAAAGTGTAGTATGCGTAAATCGAGTATGTATGTGGACACGAGTAGAGGCTGAAAAAAGTGGTTGATTCACCACCAAATTTTTCGATGATGGACAAAGATTCTCACCTGACTTGACGGAGTATCTTGTACGGAGAAACCTTTGGTCTGTGTCCGAATCGGGACAGTGTGTCCCGTGTCGGTAAATGAAGATTCGCACCTGTCTGGCGGCTTGGGCTCACACCCATCGTACACACTATTCACCGCCGCCATTACTTCTACAAGGTAGTCTAATGTATAGCCCAATGTTTAAGACGACCAACCAAGGTACAGCGGCGAAACTAGCTTGCAAGACGCCCCCTCTCGAGCTCTGTATTTGCCTCCGCAATTTTTTTCATCTTATTTTTGTTGAGGTGAACACCAATAACACCTACTCATTTTTTCATCCCACCCATGCCAATTCCGCCATCCAATTCCTGTGCAATAATCCTCATCTCCATTTACCCTACCAGGGTTTCAACTAAAATCATGGTTAATGAAAACATGCCTCACTATTTCCAACAAGAGCCACAACAAATGAATTAGAATCGAATGATCTTTCCACATTCCGTTCGCCAATTGTTTCGTATTTTATTCTCGGACTCAGCACACAAAAACCATGGGTTATGACTAATGAGGCCTGGACTTGACATACTTAACAATTGTCACCGATAGACAATGCACAAAATACATTTAACGAGCATTTCAAAATTTTGTACTTTATAATTACATAGATTTACACTCAATTTCACAACATCATTCAAAAATACACAGCATGATTTAAAACTAACAGCGTACATGAATCGTGGACAAAGTTTAAAACAAAAAAATGCGTACATGTGGTAAAAACTTTAATATTGATTTTATTCCTATCTTTTCTTTTTATGACGGGATTTGTGATCATCGGAGGAGAAGGATGACGAGGATGACGAAGAGGAAGAACGTTCCCTTTGATGCTTTCGTTTCTTCTTGCTTTTCTTTTCTTTTTTACTATGCTTACGTTTCGAAGAATTTTCATTTTTACTGTGTTTACTACGACCGCGGCTCCGACTCCGACTCCGATCCCGATCCCTATCACGTGCCCGGTCGTCATCTCGGTCATGGTCTTTCCTATGCCGTTTTGTATCTCCGTTCTCCTCCCTATCTCTCCTGTTTCTGCGCCGCGAGCTGTCCACGTCTACCAAACCATCATCTTCATCCCGTCGTGTGTCTTCTTTCCGCTTCAAGTCCCTCTCGTCATGTATTTGTTTGTATTTTTCGAATTTTTCATTATCTAAATGTCAAAAACAAATTGCTTTAGTTAACTTCACGGGAAATTATTAAACATAATCAGGGAATACGACAAGCGAGAGTATCATTAACTATTAAAACCCTTTTTTGTTGTAGTTTCCTTTCCTACACTACAACCGAAATAAAAGCAGACTACTAATCAGCACGTACTTTTCCATCTCATTATGCACATAGAAGGTAAATATTGAATTTGGAATAGTAGCAGAGTAGCACTTGACGAACAGATAGTTATAAAATGAGCTGGATGCATAAAAAAACAAATGAAATACCTACCTAGTTTTGTAATAAACAACCCTCGTTGGCTATCATGTTTGGAGGACAGTGTCAAGTTTGTTTTGTGAATAAATTTGTCTTTCTCTAAAACTATCTAAGATGAGTTTACAATACAAATACGGCTAGTATAAGCTATCCTATTCGATCCTCGAATGGCTGCTACAATCATATTACATACTACATCAAATTTGCGACAGTTAACTTACTCAGTATTTTGGATTTTGCTTTAAATTCCGTCGGTGACACAACGTCGATATAGAACTTGGATACAGCAACCATTTTAGAGGTAAGGGCTAATTTAAGTATAACACGGTTATTATCTTCATCAAACGATTCAACCTACAACAAAATAATAAAACTTATGTTCAGTTACTATAAAGATTTATGTAATTGCTTCTTATATTTAGAAATCATCAACGTCGTTTCAAACATTCTTGATCATCACATACCTGGCCGTACATGCCTTTATTAGATCTTTGGTTGATAACTACAAACGCTCCTATTTTTAAAGTGAGTTTAGCTTCCTCTCCGTTCACGTTCTTCGACGGCACCGCATCCTTATTCGCACTAGGTCTTTCTGCACCAAGGCCTAAACCTTTCGGTCTCAAGGTAGGCTCTTTTAATTCTACAACTCTAGAATACCAAAGAATACAAATAGGACACAATCAAAACCAACGTTCGAAAAAAAATATTTCATTTCATTGGGGTGTTCCAAATTTTCTGACCTTCGAATGATGTACATTTAAACATTCTACAGAGTTTTATTTGTTAATTAAATACCCTTTGTTAGTGCGGCCAATTCCTTCTTTCTCAGTCCAGCCCATTCCTCGCAGCATAGCCATTCCGAAATGTTCGACTGGAAAATCGTCGTAATCTTTCAAGGTGGACTACAAATATAAAAAACATTGTAAATACCAGAGTCTATGCACCTGTACTAAAAAATGGATACCACTAGAATGAAACGAAATTGATGAAAACTTTCATATAATTACCTGTTCCGGGCGCAAAGAAACGTCCATATTGTTATCACTTTCATAGCCACCAGGGATTCTATTTTGAAGTAGCAGCGGAATCTCATAAGTATCTCCATGATTATCTGATCCATTTGCTTCATCTAAAGAAATCCAGAACTTCAAATTTAAAATGCGTATAGCTTCTACTAGAATGCTTATGAACTACCAACTGACGAGAAACTTAGCTTAACTGAAAAGAATAATATTAAAACAATTTACTAGCCACTTACTAAGTATCTCTCTAATAGCCTGACGTTCCAAAGATTCCTCAGGAGTAAGCGTTTCTGGTCCCGTACTTCCAATATCTTCAGTCTTCTTGGTAATGTCTTCAGCAGGAGAGCTGGTTGCTGTAACTTCATCGGCAGCCACGCGCCATTTATTCTGCTTTATTAAAGGTATTATCCACTCCTTAGGTTTCTCCTTCTTCAAAGATCTGCAAAAGATGTTAAAACTTTGTATTTCATGGAAATAAAAGGTTTCCTTTTGTCATTACAGCATATACTATTGTAGGAACTATAAACTATGTATGGATCTGAGGCTGGATTCTCTAACTTAACTTCCAACTTCAGACTAAACCTATTACTTACCCCTGAATTTCATCTCCCACAACGCACTTGACGAAATCCTTCTCTTCCTTCTTGTCTTTTGTAGAGTCGTCCCTCAACTTCGAATCGCTTAGTTTTTTCGGCTGTGCTTTCTTGGAAAAACTGAAGGATATCGGTGCACTCATTTTCAAACAATTAAATTACGCTAATTACGCTAACGGATTAAAACAGATGCCACAAATGACAGAGTTAGCGAACCAGCAGCACTGTCAACTGTCTGTTGTTGGCTATCTGCAGTCGCGTCAACGTTCAACGTAACCTACCTAGTTTTTTTAACTTAATTATATTCGTGAGTGTCAATGCTCGACAAATATTGTCAGTAATGACCCCGAAAAAAACAAAAAAAAAATTATAACGATAACGGCAAAATTATTAAGATATTTTCCACTGACTGCACTCGTCTACGCCAACGACAACGACAACTAAATTGAAAACCAGCGACGATTAACAATTAAGTGTTAATGCTAATACTATGCTAACAAAACGGTCAAAGTAATTACTTTAGTCATCAGTATTTATAACGCTTTATGTAATACTATGACTGAAAGCTCCAAATCAAAACAGTTGTGAAATTGTGAGATGAACTGCTGCTTTAATTGTTAATGCTTAAGACAAGACCAATCTTTATTAGTCTCTAAAACTAACCTTGTTTATCTTTACTTCACCGACAACTGTGCGAAATTATTTTAATTCAATCGTCACAAATTCAAAATGTGCGGGATGAAGTCAGTGTTTAAAGATTTACCTGGATTGGATCGAAGTGGAGCTCTAATTAAGCCAGAAACATTTCCTCAGCCGGTGGTTGTAGTTACGGCGGGTGCCGCCTTTCGCCGTGACCTGTCTTCAGTCAGTGCATAGTGGATGTGCTGCGTTCCTACAGCTGAGCCCTCTAATATCGTGCATTCAGACTACTTGAGCAACTGGACTGCCGCAAAGAGCATTCGAATTCGAAGCTCGTCAAATAGATTGTTTATCCACGGAGGCGGTTTATTGTATGATGCTGCTGCTGCCGGAGGTCTGTGGGTCGTGAATCTTCTTGAGTCTTGAGAATTGAAGAACAACAACAACTTGGAAGATAGTAAGTGTGCATCGACGTTAAATAATACTTGTACAAATACAAGATATTTAACATTTTTATTTTTCACTGCGCTAACTGCAACGAATATCGTTTTACCAACGATGGCAGCCACTCCAGAATCCAATAAAGGCAAGAAGGACAAAACGAATCTCGGTAAGAAAAATTGTAATTAACAATCCAGTGTTGGTAATATCAATGTTTAATTAATGATTGTGGATGGGCGTCGAAATCGACCCTAAGACCAAAGGCAGGTCTGATGTCTGGAGCCCTTTTGAAATTGGAAACTGAAGTTAATGGTAGCTCGTAGTCTTAGTGGTACCGTAGTATTTGGTTTTGATTGTCAATTGTTAATTGTTGATAGATGTTTTTTTTCACAATGCACAATGATATTGCCTTACTGTATTCTGAGCTCGTTTGAGCTTACATACGTTGTTTTTTGGAAATCACATTACAGCTTACCTATAAGTTGTAAGTTCAAACAAATTTTGAACTTCATAACCCGCAAACCTTTGACCTTTAACTGTTAACATTCAGTGTTATTATATCAAATAGTCATTGTAAACAGTGTAACAAAGTTATTACTTTCTCTCTCTTTCTTGTGACGTCAGTAACTTACCTCCGGTAGAGTTAAAAGCGGATTTCAATTTATCACGGTGAATTTGTAGGTACTTATGCTTTGCATGATTTTCATTTCCGTGGTTTACAAATTACACAATTTTCTGCTCCTAAACTGGAACCACATACCCTGAAACTGGAGTCCCGATAATAGTTGGTGACCCCTTCCCTCCCCTGGCAATTTATTTAACATTTAATTTTATAGGGGTAGTACCCCGCCCCTCTCCAATTGTCGAAAAATTTAGCATTTGAAGAATAAGGGTGTCAGCTGCTGAGATCCCCCTTCGACACTAGGACGGTTTCAGGGTGAGGGTATGCTGAACCAGCTGGTTTCAGGGTATAAGAAGTCCGCATAAACTCACCTGAGGCCAGAAGGCCTTATAGAAATTTTTCTAAAACCAATTTTTGCATGTTCAAGCAAACGCAGAACCATAATGCATGACAGACAAAGTAATGGCACAATCACAATCAGCAGCAAGTACTACTTTTGACTTAATGCCTACCTACATATATAATAAATCCTGATGTTAAGCCAAAAGCAACATTCAAAAAAGCGTTACGAAAAAGATCAGTTGTGCAAAATCCGATATTACGGACAAATTATATTTCGATGTCTAGCATTGAAAATTTGATGGCATACCACATGAACTTGTGTTTGGTGGTACGTGATATGTCCTTGTAGTTCTGTTGACTCATGCATAAAATATAACTGCAATTAGTAATAATTATGTGATTATCCGCTTACTATTGATTACATAGCTTTTAAATATCCTAGCTATAACGTGATACAACAATGATTGACCATTTTTCAACCATGAATGGAAAACCAGAATACTCACAAGTGAGTAAGGAATGCTGGATTTTTGATGATTCATAATGATTGTTTTATTTTGATTCACAGAGGATGTATCGGTGAAAACAGCTAGGATGCGGTTCAATAATGTGTTACGTAATATGATGCAAGAAAACTTTATGCACGAAGATGATAGTGACAGTGACACTGACGAAAACCGACTATACCGCTATAAGTGTAAGTTTCGGTGTAGACATTGGAAAACTTTAATTTTATTAATGAATCAAATGGTGCATTACATTGTATATTTTTAGTCGAAAGTTCAACGACTCATTCTTACAACTTGAATTTTAGTCATGAATGCATATCTTCTACCTTTTTTTACTGAACACAATTGGTGTGAAAATGGTAAATTAATTAACGGGGATGGTTTTGAATTTCTAGTGAATAGAACTGGTCCAGGTTTTAATAGATTGGGATTTCGGTTTCCTACTCCTAAAAGAGGAAGTAAAACAGGGTCTTTGACAGAAGCTCCGAAACCTCAGCCCTCGTTTGTTATGAAATTATTTGATCGAGGGGTGGATTTAGCACAGTTTGACGATTCTACTCCTCTGTATCCTATATGCAGAGCGTGGATGCACAACAAGCCACATAAGTGAGTAATGGTTACTATTGCATTCATCGATTTAAGACTACTTCGGTATAGGTAATAGGTATTTGAATTGCGGTTCCTAACGTTATACGGTAGCAATAATGTGGGACTTATATTTCTAGTGCAAGGAACCCTACAGAACCTGACAATGAATCCGAGGTTTCGGAACCTGAATTCAGAGAAGAAGGCGAGGATGTGTACCGTCTTCCACCTCCAGAACCACTTCCTACAGACGAGTATGGAAATCCTATAAGTATTCGCATCCCACCTCCGTTACCACGAGGAGACGAAGAATTTGACATAAACTACGTAAGTTGTGTAGACGGTATGAATACTAGCAATATCTTGAACGTATTGTGAGTGTAGGTTGGAGAATAGAAAAAATTTTTATTGGCATTACAGAATGATGAAGATGCTCCCTCGCCTGCCTTGTTGTTTCAAAATCATTTGGACCGATGGAATCTCATTCGTCAACGTTGGAAGGAAGCCTCTCATTACAATGAGCGCCGTTATGAAAATAGTTTTGCCGTACTACGTCAGATTCATGATCGGTATAATAATCAATTTATATTCATTATTTGCTAGAGCTTCATTGATTTAGTGTTAATTAAGTAATTGGTTTTGATAGTGTATGAATCCATGTATGTATGTATGGACTCACCAGTGAAAATCATGCATTTTCAAAATTTGCTATCCACTACCCCACTATTATTTTTAAATTATTAATCCATGTATGTAGTTGTGAAAGGGTTGTGTGAATCTGTTTGGAGCTCCTAAGCTCTTAATTCAAATGTAATTCTAAATTAATGATTTGAAACGTTTTCAGGAGTACTAATGCGATGCCACCACCACCAGCTCCTTGAATAGAACCCCCATTTTATAGCTGAGGTCCATGAAGTTGCGGAACAGGAAAATATTTCGAATTATGAATAAGTCTTGATATTTATATTTTAACTACCTACATTCATGAACCAACATACATATTTGTTGTTGTATAGTATATGTAAAAAAAGAATCAAGTATGATAACTGTTAATAATTATTTTCATTAAAACTAATTAATTTCGAAATTCTTATTGCTGAGTTTATAATTGAGTTTTAAGTTTATTATTAATTTAGTTCGTTATTAGTTAATTGGAAAAGTTGATCACATCATTACAAATAGAATAATCTTTACATAGTGCGAAAGGAGCACAACTGTACGTTGTTTGAATTAATTCATGAAGAAACGGAAAGTCTACTATGATATGTTGTTATTTGGTTGCTATTCTTTGAGTTACTCATTAAATATATCTTAAGGGACCTTCCGTTAAAATACTTAGCTCTAAAAATGACAAAGGACCCTCCACCCCTTAGCGTACAACGCAAAACCAGTCCTTTATAGGACTGGACCTTCCCTAATGGGACCGTAGCAGTGGCCTCTACCTACCCCCAACCCCCATTGCGTTAGGTATTTTATGGATGGTCCCTCAGGTGGGGTAGTGAATACATTTCACGCTAATGGATAGTGTGCTGCAACATTTGAAAAAATTCAGTCAACTGATGAAAGGAAATGCAATTTGTTCTACTGCTAGTTAAAGTATAGTAATACATTGGAAGGGCAAGCATCATTTCAGTAGATGCATAAAATTGTCTTTTAGCATAAAAAGTCTCAGAACAGCAGCAATTTGATCAGCTGAGCATTCCATACATATTCACATAGGAAGTACAGCAAATTATCATTGTTAATCTATCTACCTATAATAAAAGTATAAACGAAGCTCAGAACAAAAATATCACTCAATACTTGATTTACTTAGTAATGATCACATACATAATCTAAGCACAATTATTCTGAACATACATTACCAAACCTATAATATAAATATTGCAAGTCCTATCGAATCTTATTTCCTATTAGTAGTCGTTTTTTTAGACTATTCTAGCTGATTATCGGACGAATCCATTACAAAGGAACCCTTTCGTGAAAACAATGTACTTAAGTACGTTGTACATACGTAATACGTAGTGCCCTTATCCTAGAGCTATCGAATGTAAAAGTAATGGCACGTACCAGCATTCAGCATATAAGTATTTGTCTATTATCGTACACCAAATACGGCCTATTGTTCACAATATAATTGTATGAGCTACTAATCAAGTTAGAATCTAGGGCAAAATAGGCCACCGCACCAGTAGGAAACAACCAATTTTAATCACATTAAAAATGTTTTTGGAAGGGTATACCACGCTTTCCAGAGTAAACTTGGAGCGGCAATTTGATACATTATTTATATGCAGCACTGCGCTGGATGTTTATTTTGATGTAATTGCTAGCTAAACCGTAAAGGGAGACACGTTTTGCATACTCCCCGTATAGTCTACTGAGGGTAATAAGTACACTCTGTTCTCCTTCTGTAATAAAGTTGGAAGATGGATGCATGACAAAATCCATGTAAAACTTTTACTAATTATATAATTAGACAGTTAGATCACTTTCTTCATTCGGTGAGTCCAAAAAGAAGTTTCATTAGCTTTAGTTCCTGGATCACTGAGAATTGGCGGTAAAGTAGCTACACTTTGCTTGTAATCATCAGGAAGGTAAGAACTTTTTTTCGTCGTGCTAATACGATGTTGACTGGTAGTCGACAAACTTCGCTGTCTTCCTCTGAAAAATGTAATTATTTTATAACTTGTATTAATTCTTTGTACCTTGTTATACGAAGCACTCAGGGAAATTTTTTTTAATACAAGGGAGTTCTAGCAAAAAACGGTATAGTTGGTACAGGTATGGCTCCTTGCAAATGCAATCCAAATGAACATAATATGTATAAGCTTTAGGAGACATATTCACAGGTAAATGGTAATGACATAATTAATGCACTTAAATTACCAAAAAAGTACGTCTACTATACATATACATGGTTATGCAAGCATGTTAGGAGTTAGGATATAAATTTCGACTAAAGCGCTTAGACTTAAGACTCAAAACTTATACATTTTAAGCTTTAAAAGCAAAAGCAAAAGCCACATAAAAACTTAGGTTAATTCGAAATTAGAGCTCATTTTTTAAACATTTCGTTTTTTCTTTTAGGCAACCCATAGAGTTTAGAACAGCATACAACAGATAGATATAGTACCAAAGTATTCAATATTGTTTATTTAGGGTTGCGTACTAAAAGTTCGACTTATAGGCTCTCAGATGTATCTAGATTAATTTATTGCATTGCATTCCATAAACCTGCACAAAGAGGCTTACTGTTCTTTCGTTGCAATTACACTACTTATTTAATAGTTTACTTACGTATTTCTCAGCAAACTAGGCTTAGCTTCATTCCCAATCCGATGACTAACCCTTGATGACCTGTATTCCGTTGGTGGGAGCTGTAAAATACGAGTATCATTTTTTAAGTTTTCCAATCAGTACATACACGGATGGAAATCTAGATATCAGATACTTACATGCATATGATTCTATACAGGTGACATTTACCACCGATCTCAAAATACAAGTATGATCTCCGAAACATAATACAGTAAAGGCAGATTGTATAGGCCTTCAAAAACGTTATGCAATATGCTGCATACAGGAAACGTTGTTATACAAGAAATCTATTTTTTCAACATGCGTTTGGCTTAATTTAGTACACACGATGTTTCGCGGACCACTTACTGTAAGTAGAGACAGGCAGGTATGTATACGCAAATGTATAGGCACATTATGTGGTGGATCACGAAATGAAATAACCTTGCTCTACATTTACATATGCTCAATGGGAGAGTTCCTTTATAGGTGAGGTATTGGTAGTAGTTGTGATAGTCAAGTCGTAATAACTGCGCAATGCTACACAACAAATGACATTGTGCTCGAATGTCAATCTGATTCACCTGCACCCCAGCCAGAATATTGGGTTCGATGAAAATGAATGTATTGCAGTCTTCATAAAGTCACTACGTAACTGTTGAACTTCCTAAGCACGCGATAAACTCACGACAGCGACCAGCGTCAGAGAAAGAAATTGAGAAATGCAAATGTCACATGTCTAAAAACATTTGATACCGATTATCTCCTACATTCTCCTACATTTACCTTCCATAACATATCTTCCCGAAAGCTTGATTTTTATCGGATTATATCATGCTCTACTCGATCAACAAATGCACTGTCCTCAATTTATACATTTGGTATCCTTCTGTTACGTCTTTCGATAAAGAGCATCTTAAATTGAACCACCGTGAAACCGCCTATCAGGGACACTCTGAAAATTATAAGTAAAGTTGAACTAAAAACGAAAGAATAGCACGTTGGTTTGAAGTTATGTATATTTCATGGCTAGCACAATGCTGGTCCTGCTATTGATTGATACGGATACACAAATTTTGTGTCAAGCGTGATATATGGCATTAGGCACCAAAGTTCTTTTCTTTGCTTTTCTTGCTAGTAGAATTTATCTGGAAATCCATTTCCATTTAATGTTTATGCTTCTTATCCTCGCTCTGCAATCATACATTATGTATGCAGATAATTTTGCCTGCATACACCGAAATGGTGCTGAAGGTAGTAGGTACCTACATTTCTGGAACGGAAGACAATGTCATACAAGTCCGACACATTCTGTCGACGTAATTACGATATTTAAAAGTTTTGTAGACAACTTGCACAGCGTTCCGGGTGCATTCTGATGGTAATATTAAGTAGTCAAGCCACAAGATAAAGGGAATCCCAATACTGATGACTACTAATACGATGGTACTGTGATGCACGAAACTATCCTAAGGGAAAGTCGTGTGAAAGTTGTGTTGCGAATTGAGAATTCCTAGCATCTAATGTAGGTAGGTACTTAGGTTAGCAGAGATACCTACCTGAACATGCAAAACACGGTATGCAAGCACGAATGAATATTGTTTGTTGCTACTCCCAAACATCACGATTATGTATAGAATTGTCTTTTGCGATATAATAGCTGACGTACCTTTAACTGCGTCAAGGTGAGCTCCTTAGTCGTCAGTTCAAACATTCTTTTCTATAGAATTGTTTCAAAATATACAATAAGATAAGACATAAGTGAATCACAAATTTTCTTCAAATACACTTTTGTGTCGTAGTTCCTATTTCTTGGTAGTGAAATTTTTATGCTACGGCGTATTGCCTTGCTATAATAAATACTAGATGAAGCTGAAACAGCGATATAAATTACTTTACGTTTGAATTTTTTTCTCTGCTCACAATTACATGACAAAAAGAACTAGGTAGTAAACAAGTTTAAATAAGAAACTAGTAATAAGTAAAATTAGATAACTAACTCTTTCTGGGATTACCTGTAACTCTTCGATTTGAAGCTCTTGTTGCCGGACTCGATTTTCATAATGGTTCTGAACCCATTTAGACTCCTCCAGCATATTTGTTGTTGTTTCAAGCTCTAACTCTAAATTCTTATTGTTACTGGAGTTATTCAAGAAGTCCCGTGCAAGCTTTTCCATTTCCCTCTATCAAATAAAATATAGCAACGACTAGGCAAAGCTTACATACAATTATACAGCAACTTGACATCTACAGGATTCATATGGTTGAATACAAACAAATATTTTTGATTTAGTGGTTTAAAGTATACAAAAATAAAAAAAATTCTACACACCTCAAAGTCATCTTTTTGAGTTCTATCATCGTTTTTGACATGCCTCAATGCCACGTACAGTAAAAATTTTAGCTCTGTAAATTCATAAAAATAAATAAATTTGGTATTATACGATGCTACCTATTTTTGGCTTAGAAATACCTTCTTTATAGATACAGCGATTCTAGTAGAACCACTTGCCTTACCGTTATTCTCGTATCTTAAATCTTGAATCTCATCTTGAAGCTCTCTGAGCAAATCGTAATGCTTTACGTCGTCTAAATATTCAGCCTTGTAAGAACTGGAGCTTTGTTGTCGTTGTCCAGATACACTCCTATGATTCCTTTGTTCTGCAGCAGCTTCATTTGAAACCGAGAGTAAGAAATACAATGGGTCTTTCTTCTTAATTAAATTAGCCGAAGTCATGATACGATCACAAGAGAGCATACAAATCCAAAGAAAGTATTATCACAATAGGCGGAAGAACCACACTTCTTGGAATTCTACTTCACGTGTTCAAATTCTCACTTCCTCCGTTCAACAGAAGTTCTGATTTGGTGAAAGTACTTTCACCACTGCCTCTACTTCGACTTCCGTGTACGCATCTACTTCTCTGGTTTACTCGGTTACCCCAAGACAATATTCTAGTTCTTTGTTTAATCCATGCATTGATTTTATTATGGATGAAATTAACGAATGTAGCAAAAAGGCAAATGGAAAACCTATTACAAAGGTTGGTTCTTACAATATTCAAAAAAATAAAGTGCTTCGAGTTTATTCACATTGGAACACTGAGCTAAAAGCATTTTGATTGGGAAGTCTTTTCCCTATTCGTTTAATCACATAAAAACAGACAGTACTCCACTGCACACGGTAACAACTAACTTCAATTATCAATTTCACACTAAGAGTTTTTTTATTTGTTATTCATTGATGATTGAACAGTTCAAAGAAAATAAAATTGCACAATGGGATATGCCAGCTTAAATTAAACTAAACAAAGGTATCATTAAACTCCCGTAATGAAATTGTAACACGTTTTAACTACTATTTTCGTGCTCACCAAAATTGAACTTATGATAGGAAGTGCAAAGAGTAGCATAGGGAGAATAGACACTTGTACCTAATACACCCGTGTGCTACGGTTATGATGTTTAAAAAAGTCGATTTCACGAAGCTCCAACTTATTACTGGAGAAATGGGAGTGCGAGTGGTAGTACCGGTGCTGATTGTCGAGGACTATGACGACGAGCAGACGTGAAATGTAACATTGTGCACTACAGGTAAAACTCCCTCCTCACTCAGTAAGTACCTTGTCAGTAGACACGGGGTAAACTAATGGTTCATGGAGATGGTTCAATGGAACGTTTTTTCGATACTTCTATTCGTCCATTCCTATCCAGCAAAATCCATAATGTTTGTACCCCGCGTTGACAATTGCCGCTTGCCTTCATACAGTTTGAGTTAAGGAGAAACATATTATTACGAGGATTAGGTATTTTATTTACATACCAACATATATTTGTCGTGGATCGGTTGGCTCGGCTCGATTAAAAGTGTCGTATGCTAGATATACCTCGATACCTTGGAAGGTGTATACATATTGAATTACATACAGCTTTAGAGCTTCTGTGCATCCAACTCCTTACGTGGGAAGGTTCATCAAGTATTCATCCTTTTGCTTTGTCAATTTTGGCACAAACTTTAATCACCTAGAATAACATCAAACTAAAATAATAATGGAAAAAGAAAAGTAGGACTAGGAGAACAAAATTGTGCGACAAATCGCCACGCTAACAAATAAATCAAAAATCAATTCGACCATATTACATGCCAGCTATAGATATACAAATACACTAAAGGTATTCCATACATAGCTCACTTCTCCTACATCTTTGCCTACCATTTACGTAGATATATATGTGTGTACCTTTATGGTTTGAGTCTGATTTCGTTCACATATGCATACTGTCTAATCGTAAATGACGTAGGTACCTACATAAGTAGTTCACCAGTTTTTTCAAGTCTCTTATACTTATCTCCTCGTGGATACTAATTATTGAGACAGAATTTTCAGCCCATATTGTTCCTACCTGTAGTTAGTTTAGTTGTCGCTTACAGTGAAACAGATATTTTAAAAAATAGTTTAGTAAATCTAGACAGAAGGAATAAAAATTGAAAAGGATATGTCGTAGTGGAACAGTGAGACAGTGAAAAAGAGAAACTGACCCCTTGAGCAAAATGCTGATGGTATTGTTATCAGTATTAGTAATCATCATGCTCAGCAGGGGAATTACTGCGTGATCTTTTTTACACAATTTGCTTAATATGATCAGTAAGGTGTAAATAAAGTCTGTGCAAAATCTATACACAACTTTAACACTTAGGGGGCATATAGCAATGAAGTCTACAAAAGGGGGAGGAGGTGTCCGAGGGTGTGTAGATTTTGTATGCCTCCAGCATTGTGCATACTGTAAACGAGGACAGGGGGGTAAAAATGCCATTTTTATTTTTGTAGAAGTCCTTGATAAAAGCTCCCTTATCTATTGTAAATAATAATTGTAACAACAACCATCTGCAGTCTGTAGTGTTGTGTGATCATATTTTATTACTATAGTGAGATGCATACAGGTGCGGCAACGTGTTACATTTTAAATTTTAGTGCTTATTTAGCACTAATTTATTTCTGAAATTTATTGAAAGAATTTTAAAATTAAATTACTAAAAGTAGCAAAATGTTTTGATCGGACATAATGCCAATGCCACTCAAAATGCAGAACGAATGGTAATGGTAACTTGTCTTCCAATTTTCGTTACGTACTCGGCAAGTACTACAGTACTAGACACGTGCAAAGTTTTGATTATTTGATTGTAAATTGTAATTTAAGAAATTATAGTGCAGTGGCAGTTTCACGACCATCCTGTATCATCCTATTATCACTGGCCAAATTACATTAGTCCATCAAATTACATCACTTTAATTCTAAATCAATAATAATCTAGTAATATTCAAGATTGTAACATGGGCAGAGATAGAACCACATCTAAGCCAAGCTAGCCACCTTTTCCTCCTTTCCACCGGATTAACGGTATGCTCAAGCACATCATTGTCAAGCAAACGGTACTGTCTGAGTATAGCTTTTAGGAACAAGTACTGACCTGGGTAGAAATTGAATGTACCAAAATCGTCAGTTGTACCAAGGTACGGGTACAAGAGTTACACCCGAAGTATGGGTACGGCCCACTGTTGGTGTCCGTCCGGATAGATTTGGCAAAGCCCATTTTGGCAAAACATTTTGCCATTTTGGTTACGGACATTTTGGCAAGACAAAAACGATCATTTTTTAGCACAATATTAACTGGTAAGTTATAAAAACAATGTGGCAACATGCCTCCCTTAGATATATGTCGTTGAATTTGCATGGCATTTCAGATTCCATATTTCACCACGATCAGAATACTTACCGAAAAGCTCAAGAGCTTGGATTACAAAAAAGATCTTCTGGAGATTCCGAATTTACCTTACAAGTAAAATATTGTATTCATTAGCATTAGTCTCTTCTAAAGATTTACGCAGCAGATTTGGAAGGATACTTATATTATCTGCGTTATCCTACGTTTTTGTAAACTAGTTTCAATGCGACTGATTTAGGTAAAGAGATAAATTTTAAAATTGTTATTGTTAATTTACCATTGCAACTTAATTAATTTAGTAATAAGAGTTCGTAATAGTACCTATATATTATTATTCGCCTTTTCCCGACTGCTTCTCCCTTATGTCCATAAGAATTTCAATTTTATCTCGTGTTGAGGTTACATGTCTAATTGTACGTTAGATACAATTATCATTTGAATACTTGTACGTCAAAAGTTATATTTTTATTGTATATGTAGCACTACGTTCAGGACTTGTATACAACCATTGCGTAAATAATCCTTCTTTGAAGGAATTTTACTATTTTTTATCATTTTTTGTTGTCAAAATGTCAAAATTTGATGCCAATTTGGTTTTGCCAATAAGTGTTTTGCCAATCTATCCACAAATCGGGTACGGGTGAAGCCACAGGTACAGGTGAGGGTACAAGAAATTTCTCGCTTGGACCCGTAAACGTGGGTACGGACGGATCCACGTGTCTGACGTACTCGTACCCGAAGTGCCCGGGTACTTTCGCTCAAATTAAAATTCCCAATGTTAAAAACTGTGCCTTTTTAAAGATTACAAAGTGATCAAGAATTTTCTTTGCATTGTTTTCTTCGGTTGATACTTACTACAATCTCATGCCGTATTAATATTTAACAGCCTATCATCTTTGAAGAATGAAAATGAGCTGCACGCATACACGCAGAACCTTAAAATGAAAAGAAGTTCTAAGAATTATTTTGCAGGTGAAATGCATATAGCTCCTTTCCATTTTAACGCTCGGCTTGGCGTGTATGTACACTGTAAAAGGTGGTACATCTCTTTGGCCAAAACCTACAACTGTTTAATGTTTAGTATATAATCTTGAACGAAGTTTAAGTGCATCCGAAGTGCCTCCGAAGTGCCTCTGAAGTGCATCTTAAATAAACCAAAAATACATCTGTGCATCTAAAACGAATTAAAAGTGCATCTCGAGTGCAGCTTTTAATCCAAGATGTATTTATAATGTGTATAAGATGCACTTTGCACGCTAAAGAAAATTGACGAACATGAACCGGATCACTATTATTTGGTAATAGGCACACTATTAATATCAGAAAAAAACCGAGTCCCACTATTAAAATTAATAGTGAAAACTATTGATCTGAGGCACAGTTTGTCCTATTAAAATCAATGAAAACGTCGGTTAAAGTTAATGGAATATCAATTGAAAGTAATGGAAACTTCTATTAGACATAATAGAATTTCCCATTCCCTAATAAATGTATAATAGATACGCCTATTAAAATTAATCGGCTCTCCGGTAAAATGCTGCGTAATAGAATCTATTGTAAAAATCAATAGTGATCACTATAGCTTTTCCATTTTAATAGAGATACCGGTAGGAATCAGATTAGCAGGATTTTCGGTTGACCATAATTTGAAATTTTACCGAGTTTCTTGTTACGATTAATAGATCCTCTATTAAAAGGTGCTTACCGAAATCTCTATTACTGATTGTTTAATTTTTACAGGTTTCTTATAGTAATACCTATTTTAGCCAAAAATGCACATAGCTCTTTTTCACTCTTCAACAAGGACATGCAATAATATTCAAACTTATGTTTTGTAAGAAGACCTACTATTAAACGTCAAATTTATACATCTTGATCTTGATTCAATTCAGACTAACAAAAAATTCGTTTTTGGATACCTAAACTCACTTGTAGGTAGGGATGGCACATAATAAATTCCCTGGGAATTTTGGGAACAAATAATTGGTAAAATTGGGAATTTATTTGGGAATTTATTTTGAGAGATTTTAGGGGTTTCGGGAATTTTCCCCTTGTTTTGACACAAATATAGAGCATAAACTAAAACTTGAAATAAAATCAATAATGTTTCATGCAAAAACCTGCATTTAGTAATATAGATATCGTACTCTTGTGTACTACACAAGTCCGTTATACTTATACTGGATAAATTATAAGCAAGAGTGAATCATTTCGAAAAATTGAAATTGTTAGGAATTTTCGTGGGATTTTTGGGAATATTGGGAATTTATTTGGGATTTTTGGAAATTTATTGGGAATTTATTTGGGATTTTTGGAAATTTATTGGGAATTTATTTTTTAGGGAAAATTCTCGGAATTGGAAAATATGGTGGGAGGGAATTTATTTTTACGCCCTGGGAATAAAAAAATCAAAATTGAGGAATTGTGCCATCCCTACTTACTTGTAGGTACAAAAATTAAAAATCGTTTGCTATAAGTAGCACCAACAGCAATAAATTTGCAATCCAACCGTTTAAAGTGATGTATGTATAACATGTCTAATGACTTGCTTCTTGGAGCTCCTATAATTAGAATCTTTAATGTGCGTAAGCCATTGAAATGGAAAATGTACCCAGGTACGGGTACGAGGTGTCTAGTTTAGGATGCGGATACGGGTTCGGGTACAGGAACAGGAATTTTGAATAACTTTTATACTGAAAACTAAGTCGCGAGGCTATTGCAGTTGTGCAACAGTTATTTCATAACGTTTATCTCTCAATCATTCTATGTATATATGTACTACTATTAATAAAGCATGTAGCAGTGGGATTGCATCAATGAAAAGCACACTTACAACCTCCCCATCCCCTACTTATTCACTATTCCGTATCACCTACCAGTTTTTAAAAAATTCAAGTCCAGTTGCATCATTCCCATTAAAGTGCAATGAATATTTTAATTTGAAAAATCCTACTCCGTCTCCTTTACCCTTATAGTGGGACCAGAGTTTTAAACGTAACTGCAAAACATTAAAGCAAAATATTTTTTTTAAATCCCCTACGAAAAAGTTGGACGTAAAAATATGAACACTTTTTCAGGTAACTTTTTTAGAATGCGAAGTATCGATCCAGTGTGGTAATTATACATAGTTCTCCCCCAGATCTTTCCTTCATTGGATTTGTTAAGCATGTGTTGAAAATACATTTGATATTGACTCTCCGTCAGTTCAAGTATAAATTTGTTTTGGATTTGGTATTTGAAACATCGATTTCTAACTCAACTTGACACTGTGTCATTTATTTCAGAAACGTGTGAATCAATCTGTCTTTTGTCTACCAACCTTGGTTAAGGACGCTAATTTAAATTCCAGAAAAAGAGGAGATCGCCAAGTGAAGTATCTTTTTATCCTGCACAGACAAAAAAACCGTATTCACTATTTTCTATTTGCACAATACCTATTGTACCCTTTAGAAATTATTAACAGTTACAGAACTATAACTAGTGATAGTATGAACAACTCAGAAATCAGTTGTAACTGCAGTCACAGGATAGAGGTCGCGAGTAAAGCATGAGCACGGTAATGATCAGTGAAAATTATTAAAATCTTATAGTATCTTCTACTTTAAATATAAAAAATATTCACTTTCAGTATCATAGTGATTAAAATAAATCTTTGTAAATTATTGTTAATGCAGCACTTACATATACATGTAATTAGATGATGTTAGTTTGCTTGCATAAAATATGGTTTATAGATATCCAAGAGCGTTCACCAACGTTCATCCAGCCCATTCTCTCTAGGCAAAGGATTATTATTGCCAAGTAGAAGATCAATACGAGAAATCTTTGCGCCATTGTACAAGCTTGGTGGAGCGGGAGAAATTAAAAGTTCGGTAAATCCTGGGTTTAAAAAGCACAATAATAAGGAAAATGACCAAAAACAGACAAGAAATGAAAAGCTTGTCAAGAATATTTTGCAAGGTGAAAAATTCAAAAAACGTTCGAGTGTTCACAGTATTCCAAACAGTCTTGGTTCCAAAGCCAAGGAAAAGGAAAAACACAGTTCCCTTTCTAAAAAAGTAAGTAGGAACAAGCTGAAGGAAAAACATGGGGTTCAGTTTGCGGATAATAAACACAGCAAAAATATCGCACCGACGGCACCGACTTCGTCTAGTATTCCTTTCCCATTATCCAAAACTAAAGTAGGTATCAGTGAGCATACCAAAGCTGACGTAACTAATGACAATATTGAAAAGCAAGAAAATATGACAGCTCCGAACCAAGCTCCTAATGATTCTCCGGTGGTAACGGAAAATGCTAACCGCAGTCTTCATTTACTCAACTACCTCGACACTTTTAAAAGTAAAATTCGATCTCACAGTACCAAACGACAAAAGATAGCTGTGCAAGCAGAGGAGAAGGCGGTCACATCGACTAAACCTTCAGTTAATCCGTACGACGTCAACCTGAATAACAGTTTGTCGTAACCGTAAATCCAATTTGTCAACTGATTAGAGACAACCAAATACAAAAAACATTCCTATTCTTATTTTGTTCTATTATGCCAAAATCTAGCCGTCGTTTTTCTAATAATAATATGTCTTACTAATCCGTCCCAATTATTGCAAAAACATTTAGGTTCAGGTCATTTTCGAAGATGGAAAAGAGGCGAGAAAGTATAAATGCTATTCTTACTTGGAAAGGAAATGCGAATATGCCCGAAGAAAAAGTGAGCCAGTTGAAATATTTGAGAGATAAATACACTCCGTCGGTAGTACCACGAAGCAGGGAACAAGAGTTTCGTTCGATGCACAGAAGGCTCAAAATCACCTACTTTCTCCAAGAAGAAGCATTCAATCAAGGAAATATTATTCCCGGGAAAGTTAAGCGCATCATTCAAAATTTGAGTATGTCAGTAACAACTATTAACTATTACTAATACTAAGAGAGCATTACCAAACTACCTAGTACTGCTTCCTAACTTTTTAACAAACTAAAAAAGTGAACAATAAATGCATTCTGCATGAACTCAATATTTGTAAAACAGATCGATTCGAGGATGAATTAATGGACTTCTTGTTAGTTGAGCATGATCATCCCCAAGCCTCCATGGTATTGGAAGAACTGAGAAACAGGAGGGATTCCTTATTGCAAAGTAATTTTCCTGTTTAATCGCATTTCCTTTTTTTATATATCCATGTGCATACTAACAAAACTTGGTTTGCTTTTAATTAAACCCTTTTAGAATTAGAACAGTCTCAACCAAACGTTGATTTAGACGGGTTGCGAGGACATCAACAGCCGAAGAAAGCTAATGACGTATCCGATCGCATTTCTAGCTCAGCAGTTCGCGTTAGAAAGGAGAAGGAAGCACGCTATTTCTTAAAACGACATCGAACTCGTTCCAAGCAAAAAATTGGCGGTGTCTACTTGTCACACACTCAATTATTAATGCAGAAACGCATGTCGAGAAAAAATATTAGAAAGGGAATGGGGAGAAGGAAAGGTAGTAAAAAAGTACCTTTAGGTTTCAATTACAAAGACTGGACACCAAAACAAAATGTTAGCGAAGCCGACAAAGTTGCTTATAAAAAGCCGAAGGTGGTAGAAACTTTCATTAAATCCAATACAAGTAATAAGGAAACTAAGGAAACGGTACAAAAGGCGCCAAAAGCAGCTTCGTCTACCAAGATGGTTGATAAGGCAGTATCAAAGATAGCATCAGTATTGATGGCGGCACCATCACCCCCAGTAGCTCAAGTTGTTATCAATAATAACTCGCAAATTGATGCTTCCGTAGTTAAGGGTAAATGGACAAAAAACGACTTCGTTCGCCTTTTACCCCATCCCGGCGAGATCACTAAGAATGTTTCAAAAGTAGCAACTGACGTACAGTCAAACAGGAGTCAGCCGTTGAAAGAAGATACAAAACCTTACATGTCTTGGCTAGAAGAAATTATGGCAGACAAGTTGCAACAAGACATTAAATTAAGTCCTGAGACAATTCCGATACCAGTCAAACATCAACAAGAAGATAAAGCAAAAAGTTCATTTGGAGCAAATGGTCCTCAAGCCAAAACCTTCAATACAGCTAAATGGGCAAAAATATCATATAAGGCGGACGATCCTTTCGCCATGTTTAAGTACCCACCAGACATCAATAAGAATAGCATGACTCAATTGGAAATGGCATACAACACAATGACCCCAACAGGTGCTTTCGGGCAAAATGTTCTAAATAAAGATTCAAGTATGTTACCAACATACATTATTCCGAATCCGTATAAGACATCAAATTTACGCTCGTCAAGACCACGTCATGGAATACCTAACAGTGATGAGAATGTCAGTCGTACTGTTCGAAAAATGTTGCAGAACTCAATTAATAATCCAAGAAACAACGGTAAGCAGACAACCATAGCCAATCAAAACCAGCAATCTATACTGGAAGTAGTAAAGGAAATACTAAAGTCAGCTAATATGGTTCCCACCACCAATGAAACATCAGCTCAAAGTCAAATTGCGAACCAAATTGCGACTAACGTGAATACTCTTCTCCAGCCAAAAAATATGAATGCTTATGCACAAGACTCGCAAATGACTATTGGTGATGAAAACGCCGTAGGTGAAATTTATTCACCTGCTTCCAAACACCCCCGTAAGGATCTTGCGCATAAGCAGCCACTAACAACGGTACAGACCAAGAAGATTAAAAGCAAGCGTCAAAACATTTTAAAGGGAGCAAGTGATAACGTTCCCAAAGAAAATACCACAAGTGGGAGCAAAGATCCCAACGTAGATGTAAAAGAAACTTTGATTAAGGAAATGTTGACCACTGTCGATTCCATGTACAAATATCATCACCCTTTTCAACCCGGTAACCTTCTCAGCTTAATCAACTTTCCTCAATCTTTAGGGTTGCGAATCCGGGAAAAAGAGCCTGGTGCATCTCTTCGTATGAAATTGCCAATACCAAATTACGTGCAACCACTGGAAGTGAATCCACAGACGGCTGAATTTGTTTTAAATCAAGGAACGACCTAAAATGGATGACTCTAAAATTTTAAATACATTTGGGTTGATATATTAAACAAGATTTATCAGCTAGTCATATCTGGTATCCTATATTATTCATATTTCGTAAAATTTTCTGCGTTTCATAAAAGCAAAATTGTTTTTCTTCAATCTTTAAAATTGATAATATCAATTTGCATTAAATTCAAATATATTTTTGTTAGTAGTTGAACTTTTTATTACCAAGATTTTTTAATTGATATTGAGTTTTGTTATTAAAATATTTTTAGAGATGCAATCTCTAATCTTTGGGCTCCTCCCTTTTTTAATTAGACTGACATGCCTTACAAAAGGTCATTTTGTAATCAGAAAACTTTGAAGGTCAAATCGTTTCAAATAAATTCTTGTGCTTGCGGGAATCAGATTCCTTAATTGCATTTGATTAAATCGCTCAAACCCTTTTTTCATTGGGACAACAATTATTGAGATAACAGAATTTAAATAGACAAAATAGACTTCGATAAAAAACGATACAAGCCATGGGGTTTGTTTGTTTTTTATTTTTTAGCATACGACGTTCATAAAAAAAGTGAGAGTGCACTATTTGTACAGCCAAATCACGGTTCTTTCATTATAATAATAATAATAATAATAATTTATTTCATTATGTCGATTTGGCGTAAGCCCATACAGCAGAAAGTTATTTACATTGTCAGTTATTCTTATAAGATTCTTTCATTATTATATGGAACGACTCACAGCTGCAGGCATTGAAAAGTTTTAAACGGGAAAATTTCCTTGATAATTTCCATCAAACAGTCAGTATACTACTACCAGTATGCTCTACACTCTACATACAATAAAATGCCTACAAAGTATCACCCAATCCTGTAACAAAATGCAGTTTCAGTTAACATTGCATACTAACACACACATTTAATACGTTTTATTTGCTTGCAACTTAGGTATTCTACAACAAAAACTGTCTTGGTCCTCAGCTGCAAAAAAACGAACCTACCAAAGAGTATTTCTGTTTTAAAAATAGATTTAGTTTTTGTTAAAGATAATTGTTCTACTAAAATTCAAATCATATAATTCAGAATGAATAAGGCTGTTCAAAATTAACATCGGTGTTAACATGCCTGTTAAGCACTTAGTTAAATTACAAACTCAAGAAACTACACTATATTACTTTCAAATCATTATACTCATATTTCCTAATGTTATTTAACCTTTTCGGCTCGACTTTTATAGCGTTGTGAGGATTATTAGAAACGGCTACCATTTGGTCCATATCATAATTTAAGTAGTACGAGCATCAGGGTTACCGGTCTCGGTTGCCCTTAGGGCTCATTTAAAGGTCAATTAAAGGGGCAATTATACCGTCTGCTCGATCCCAAGGTACGCGATGACTCCGCGAATCTGCGGAGGACACCTGTCACGAGAAATTCTTGGGATCGAGAGTTCCTAGGGCTGCACCTGGATCTCTATTGTAGTTACACATTAGAAGCTTTGCGATTGGAATTCATTCCAGTGAGCCAGGTGCAGCCCTAGGAACTCTCGATCCAAAGAATTCCTCGTGACAGGTGTCCTCCGCAGATTCGCGGAGTCATCGCGTATCTTGGGATCGAGCAGACGGTCTTATTGCCCCTTTAATTGGCCTTTAAATGAGCTCTGAGGGCAACCGAGACCGGTAACCCTGATGCTCGTACTACTAATATAAGGTAAGGTACCCTGATATCACAGTGCCCCAGGGCAGCATATGAACTGCTTTACCTGTTCATTTGAATATGACGTGCACCTAGTCCTCGGATCCGTCTACTGAAAAATTTGCGCATTTATGCTCGGTTGAACCCTACCCAAGGTAGCAAGACTCATTACGGCCTAGCTACCTTGAACCCTACCTGTGTATACCACCAGTCCAGCTGCCTTGGGTTGTGAGTATAATGGCAATGAAGTTTATGTTTCGGGTAATCAATTACCTATTTGAAATCGACATTTTGTGATTAAAGGTACCAACTTAGCAGTGCTAAAACTTTTCAACGCGTCGATGGAGCTATGTCGTTATGTTTTCAGAGATAAACGACTAAGCTCAGCAGCTTCGACTACGGTTTGTATAATCAGGCATTATTTTGTTTTTGACCTTGCTATCAAAGTACATTGGAAGAGTCCTCGAGTAAAACAATGGAACTTAATATCCCTGCTATTAACCATGTTGATGTCAATTTTAAATGTAATCCATGCAACAACATTAAATAATTATTTTAATATCATTCATGTCGTATAAACTTACATTTTCATTCAGTTTGAACTACAGATTAAATCACCAGTTTGACAAATAGAAAAGAAATGCTTGTATTTATTTTTATTTACTCGATTTATATCGATTTCATAGTTTTAATGAGGACAATTATTTCTCAAAGTAAGCATTAAAACATTCCTATACTTCATTTATTCTCAACTACTGAGAACGGTGGGGTGTATTAACATTTGCATTAACTTACACTTTAAGCTCAGCACCCACAGTGCCATAGGAATAGACGCGATACTCTTTTTTATATGTGAACATATTCCGGCACTGTCTAGTAATTTGAGAAACCAGCATAGTATTGAATCACTCACAATGGAATCTATAAATCTATGTATAACTACTGTACTAAAATCCTAAATGAGTGCTAACATTTTTGAAAGGCGATTAAATGGGTTAGCAAGTACACTGCAAAAACTGGATAATCTAAGAATAAATTCATTTTCATGTGAGAAAAAAATGGATCATATTTTAAATAATTACTTACAAAATCATTTAGACTGTTTTCGAAATTCATCTAATGCTATGAGCAAATGCGTATCCTAAACACTGAGATGCGCTTTCGGTACAGTTTAAGTTAACTTAAAATGCATGCTCACTACGTTTGTAATGATATATAATAGGATCAGGTTTTTAGTATTTTAAATGCGTCCATTTTCTCTGTGTACGTGTGCCAAGGAACGGCAAAATTGTTATGTAATATCTGACTCTACTCTTTTATTCCAACTCATTCGTTTTTGTTCTCCTGAGAATGTCCCAGTATATAATAATAAATTGACTTTCAGTATAACCATCAGTGTAAATAACAGTCATAATTCTTAATTTACATAAGTAATCAATATCTGCTCATAAAATATCCTATCACAAGGTTATGAATTTATGTGATGCAACCGCCATACGTAGTTTAAATATTAAAACCTTTTAGTACATTTAAAACCGACACTCGAAATTATCGTTTGGACAATTGACACCAGCTGCTTTCTAATTTACTTAGAATAGCTAATTACTCAACCTCACATCTTTACCAGTATGTTGAGTATGTAATCGAATTTGGTATTTGTAGGATTAGCTTTAGATGTGAATAACGAATTATTATAGAAATGCTAATTTTGACAGTATCAATGCTTATGAATTCCTTTTCTGTAGTCTTACAACTACCACTTTCCTGTTTTTCTCCTCTATTTACGAATTAAAAATCAAACGGTTTCGCTTGGCCCTCCCGCACTCCGTCTATGTATTACATTTAGTACTTAATCTTAAGTAAATTAATAATAAACATGCTACAAATATAGGAGAAAAATAACTAAAGTAACAAAGTTTAATGCATAAAATTAACGTTGCATTCATGTTTACAATTTAATAATAATAAATAAATAACTCCATAACATTAATCGAATATGTTTTGATGTTCCCACAGCTTAGGGGTTTGAATACATCTTCCTATATTTGTCACAAGCATGTTTGAGACATAATAGCTCAAATACCGTAGGAAATGTAACAGAAGCATTTTTGTAAGGTTCCACAAATGGTAGCTCTAAATGATGATTATACGAGTCACAGGACTACCATGCGGGTGGCATTAGATACTTGGTGGGAACTTAGGTCCTAAATAAACGGTTCTGTAATTCAAGTATAAAGTGTCAAATCCAAATTAGCATTTACGTCTCGAATTCTTATAGTCTGAAGATTAGTTGTCAGGAATACTAAATAGTCATATTCACCTTTTTAAATCTCCCTCATGAGAACCACAAAATAATTTGCTGATACAAACTAATACAATATCGATTTAAATTCCAGCTTCTAAAATGCTGCTTCATTGTTTCATTCTAATAATTATATAACCATCATTTGCATGAGTAATAAAATCAAATGCATATTGTTTTGAACAACAATCGTTGACTAAACTGCCGAGTAAGTTTGGATGAGTTCGTTGCAAATGAATAATGAACAAAATGGACATCTTTCGATAACAAATTTCGGCATTTAGATTCGTTTTCCAGACAACCCGAGCGGTATGTATTTACCCTAAAGTCAATAAATTCCCCGATTAACTTTTTATAAGGAGATTACTGTGTGTAATCAAAATCTAATCTCTACAATTTAAAAAAATTAAAATGTCATTATAAAACTTATCTACAAGCCCTGAATTACAAATTTCATTTTGACAATGTGTAGAAAACAACTTATTAAGAAAATATTAAAACATTCGATTTTCAGCACAAAATGAAAATTTGAAGAACTGAACAAACTACCTTTGTTTTGATTATTATGTGCATAAGACATTATGCTCATTGCTTGACGTGGTTCGATAGCGATAATATTTAACCATCATTTGTACGAGTAAAACATCTAAAAAGAAGTGAAATTAAACTAATTCTAGGCTAAAAAATGCTTTGCAGTGTACTGAGTCGTGAGACTATTCCAGTTTTGCTACAGTGACTTAATAAAGTTCTTCTCTCTTACGCACCAAAGATTGAGCTTAAAGCATGAGGTATTTCTGGGCAGCTTCATTCAAAAGCTAGAATATTATTTGTATTCCCATAAAAGCTGCTATAAAATAATAAGCGAGCGTCAACTGTCAACCATCACCAATTAGTAAGCGTCTCAAATTCGTGGTTAGGTATTTGGAAAATGTTTTGGAAACCAGAGTAATTTTATCCTGAGCATGTAGGTATGTATGTACCGACCAACAACTCTGCGTTGCAGCCTGCAGCTAACCAATGAGTCTCGAAAGCAAAAAGGAGGTGGATAATAAGTTGAATATGAAGTCAAGAATGTTGAATATACCATTGTGTACCCAATATACACATTAGGAGTACCGGTTTATAGACAGTCTAATATACTTATTGTAGCATCAAATAGATTTGACATGTACGCAATTAAAAATTTAGACGAAAATTGTTGGCAAATATTCGAGCCGGACGAAAAGTTAATACAGCTTAACTCGCACTGTAACAATACATACACAGATATGCGACTGACATAGTACCATCGCACACAACTGACAAGTTACTAAGTATTCCAGAAGCATTGCAGTTGAAAGCTGGGGCATGGTAAAGTGTATCCAGTCGCTGTGTATACTTGCGCATATGGAGCTTTGCCTGTAAAAGATGCAACCGAAATCCGATTCGGATTTTTCAGTCTCTTCCCTCCTCTCGCGTGGCTCACATGCTAAATACAAACCGAGCGTAAGACTAGCCTTCGCCGACCACCAGCACCGGATTGTTGGCTCAGTTATAATTATGAATCACCACTGACTGGAAAGTATTGTATTTGCACATTAAAATCGTCTCCACAGTGGACTGTTCAGTACTGAGTGAACGTAATTGCATCTTATCTTAAGAGCTTCGAACAGTTGCTGTTCTTCCAGCTGAGTGGCAACATCTATTCTACCAAAGAATACAAGCAGTCCTAATAAACTCAGTTCGTTCTCAGTTCCGTGTGTACAACCTTATTTGTATGCTAATTATTAGGTTGTTATCTTCGTAAAAAATAACAACAGTGGTTCGCATTCCCGCTACTTAAAATAGTAAAATTGTTAGTGAACTGTTATCGAAAAAATCCAAACGGGATTGAGTGTAAAAACAGAACTAAGGAAAAATTGTTTGTGTAGTCCCTGATATCAGCTCTTACAAATTACTTTGATCTGTCAAATTTGGTTGGCCCTCGTGGAGGCGCTAAGAATCTTAGTTGCCGTGAAAGTACTGTGTTCAGTTTTTAACTTCCTATCAGGGTGAAACTTTTTATGCACTTTCAACGTAATAACGTTGTTCGTACTAGACAGGCAAAGCGTCGGCCTGGAAGACCGAGGAAAGATTCCGGTCAAAATAGCACTTTGGATGAATCCGTATATGAAAGTGAACACTCTTACAATAGCCAAAGACGGGGTCCACGTACCGACAATATCCAACGCTTACTGAGGACGCTTTCACCCACACAAATTGAACCTGTTGGACTAAATATGACCAATAGTATTCGCATCAAACAAGAAATGCTGGGCTCTAGCCCCGAGGTTAGTTATGCATGTCATGTTTTTTTATTTTTTGTAAGAACGTCTAAAGTATCGTGAAGGATTATACATTTACTGGAATCTCAACATTATCAATCATTGTTTCATGCTGTCAACAGCGCAATTCTGAAAATTAGGGTTCATTTTACAATATCTTGTTGCCAGTGTAAGAAAACGTTTCTTGAGCTACACAGATAGTGCGGGTTGAAAGGAAAAGCAGTCACATTTCCAGATGTTGAATTGTGTAATTTTAGTAGCATTCACAAGGACCAACTAATTTTCAAAACCGGTACCGATGGCCTCATGTATTCGAAAATAATAAAGAATTTATTTTAATTAAACCGAAATCAGATAACCGTACTTAATTACGTATCCGCTTTAATTTGCTGCAGAAAAGCACATTCGAAGGTCAGGAACCTTAAAGGAAATTTAAGCGAGTGTGTCTGAGGATTAGCATAGCTTTTGTTTTTAGTTACGGTCATGAAAAATTGTAACGAGGCTTTCAACGCATTGTACTATCCAGGAATTTGCAGTAATTACATATGGTAAGTACCGCTGTATGAAACATATAATTATTAATATCAGTAACGTGAGCGATCGGAGAATATGTTTGTCTTGCAGGTGAAACTAAATTAAAAATTCCGCTAAAATTTCCTTCCACTCAAGTAATTGCATAACATATTGGAATGTGCAAAGCGCTCGCATTAAACATACAAGGAATCTAATCATTTCTATCAGTAATCAATTACAAGCGTAGAATTTTTAATTAACTCGTGCGTCACCGGTTGCTAGAGCCACTGCTTCCAGGGGATAGTGTGGAGTGGGGGTACATGAAGGATAATACAAAAATATTATTACGTTTTCTAACTCATTCCTCAGTCACAGAAGAAGAGAATATCCAAAAATACAATTTCGGATCATGGGTACATATTAACTTTGTATGGGACGATCAGATTACTCAAGGCATACATTATTATACTGGGATACATAATACCTACCTACCGACATACATGCATTATTACGTGAGTTCTTGTTCTCAATCTCGTTGAACAGATCAACTGAAGGGAAAGAGACACGGGACACGCTGTGTAAGTATATGTAGGAAGTTTGCATGTATACACATGTGTATACGCGAATACGCGTACTTCCGAATAGATACAACTAGTACAGAAATGGGATGCTATGACTACGATACGACACGACCAAGCTCGGCTTCTCCCGTTTATACCATCTACTTTGGCCACAGTCACAGAACTTACATTCTATTACCTATTTCCACATAGTAAATAGACTCCGTGCACTCTTACTCTTTTAACTTTTAGTTGCTCTTGCGGCACAGATATATATCTCGGGTAAAGTTAACTTGAACCCATTATAATCAGCGGGTATAAATACGAATCTACAATGGGAGTTTGGAGTTGGAGATCTTGTATCTGACTATCCTTGTCTTAGCTTATAGCTAGTACATTTGATACTGTCGAACTGAACCAACCAACCAACTTTCGCTCTTCTCTTGTTTGTCGTATATTTAGCAAAGAGATTGGGACAAAAATGAACAAGTTAGATCGAAGTGAGGCAACATTTTACTCCCATACCACTACCTAATATACCTAAATACACATACTAATATACTCATAAGATCTGCTTGACAAGAACAAGAACAAAAGGTTTCAAAGAATGAGTAAGTGAGTTGCGGGTGGACGCTCTAAAAATTCAGCTTCAAATTCACCAGCAACTTTTGGGGCATGTTGATGTAGGTACTACCTATACCCTTCACATAATGGATGTAGGTATATGTACTGCCGACGTACACTACTGCATGCAGCCCTTGTAAACTCAGATCAAACAAATCAAATTTATTCACATGTCACCTTGTGTATACCTGCCTAGGTACAGTCTAAATAGAAGCTTACATAATTTCAGCATTTGAATGCACCTACTCAATTTCACTGTCTGACGGTGTTATGCAGTTCTCTCCCTGTTCATAGCTGACGTAGTTATAATACCCGTGCAATTATTACTTCGTTACCAACTTAACCGCAGGCTTTCAACTACATACATAACTAACGTAGGTAAGTGTATTGATATGGCTGCTTTCCCATTTCCAAATATATCTAAATTCAAAAACTTTGACTTTGAACTATGCCATGGATTTTCATCATAACTATCATTATTACAGATGTGTATACTTTTTTTTAATTTATCGTGTTTAAAGAAGTTTGTGATGTTAGTGACTCAGATGCAACTATTGGTAGTAGGCATTCAAGTACTGATAGTCAAGTAAAGATGGGTAGATGCTAGTGGAATTGGCTAGCATTGACATAGTGCTATTTTTTCTGAAGGAAACATTACTGTTGTAGTAATTTAGTAACTATGTCACATATAAACATCTAAACCTCCTATTAGGTATGTACCAGTTTTGCAAGTTGAAGTGAGTCACTTTACTTGCTACTTCGTTCGTATTGTTCATGCATCAATATCAATTGTACATATTCATATAAGTGTACATTTTATTGTTGTACATGTCGATAATTATGTATAATATGTTGATTTGCTGGTATAGTACAAAACGGACTATTTTTTGTCTGTATAATTGATTAGTATGAAGAGAGAAAGTTATTATGTAGCTGTCTAGGACTTAATTAGGAGTAAAGACGAGTAAAAGAGGTAGACTAGGATTGTTTTTTTTGCTCTCGTCTCCGTTGTCAAGCAGAGGGGATAGTTGTAATCGGATCTAAAAATGGAAAGAAGAGAGGAAGGAATATCGAATTGCACGACAGAGATGAGAACATTTGTATATGAAGTTGGAAATATAAAACCCGGGTAGGAACACGATATACGAACCGAAATAATAAACCAGTGAAATACTACCTTTCTGCTCTCTTTGCTCGTTCAGTGTTTTATACTCTTATATGTAAAATGGTAGATAGTATGAGCTGCTCGATCCAAGAGCAAGAGCTGTAGCGAGGATATGGACGTTAATGTGAATGTGGATGGAGGTTCGGTATTCCAGTGATCCGTTATTAGACAAGCGTGTATACTATGTAATTTAGTAGTCTAAATTCTAAATGTAAAATGTAAAGTGGTATCACTATACAGATAGCACACTCGAGTTCATCATGCTGGAGCAGACAGAGCACGTCGAGGAAGAGGAGGCGTAAGTAAGTAACCAGTAACCGGCAAACAGTATCCAGCCAACACACCAACAAATCTACAAGCTCTTCTCTCTTGCTCTGTCTCTCAAACTACACGCAATCATTATATGTATGTACCTATGTATGGAGGGGCACTGAGTAGGTACTTGCACTCATGTTCATCTCCATAATAGCAATATTGTACTACTGCTCTTTAACACTGTAAAAAACAGCGTATTTACATAAATAAAAACAGTACGAGTATTATGTGTTAACGTCACACACACGTACACATTAAACCAACTGCCCTCAACTGTGTGTTCATTTTCCGTGCGCTCATGTATTCGCAACTTGTGCTTTTGTCAAGTCTGAGCTGAGCTTTAGTTCATCGCATCACTTTACACCACACAACACAACACCCGTGGAAAAACTGAGATGAAAATGAGCACCAAGGCAGCGGCAGACGCACCAAGAACGGATGAGTATAGCAGCTATATAGTAGGCTAAAGTTACTTGGATGCTATATAACAATAATTAACTATTTACCAAACTCTCATTCAATTCTCTTTTAATAAACTCTAACTGTGGGCTTCATTATTATTTAGCCTTGTAACAAAATCTTGGATTCTCAGGTCTTCAAATCGATCTTTTATTTTTCCTCGCTTTTTCTGCCCAGGTTGCAGCTCGGCTTCGCAGCTATTATTGTTGTTAGCTGATGCATTCGTTGTTGTTTGTGTGTATATTTTACTCCCATATAGACCGAATTCATTTTCCCCTCCTGATCAAAGTCCTCAAGCCATATCCGCTTCCGCTGTCTTGTCTCTACGTACGTACATACATCATTGGAATTTTTGCACAAAAGCTGTCCTTGTTTTACAATTTAATTTTTTCCATCATCAAATAATGCACTAGTAAGATAATCAAGTCCTATTAATTCTAACCTATGTACCTATACGGGATAGGTGTAAGGTGCACGTAGCAGTATGTTCTTATTCCCAACTTATGAAAGAAAGATGTACATAGGTATAAAGTAAGTGTCTGTGGATGTACATACATGTACATGTACACTAACAACTATGACTATAAAAACTATAAATATACCTACGTAAATTTGACACATACTACACTTTTAAAAATAATACGTGTCCAATTACAAATGAGAGAACAAGCTTCCCTTTAATTTCCTTATCAGGGTGTGTACTATGAAAGACTTACAAGAGCAGTTCAAATTCATTAAATATAGCAACAATCAGAATCAGATGATTGTCGCTATCCCCTTGTTTAGTTGTATTTTTAGATGTTCAAATCTAAGAATTGAATGGGAAGTAAAAGCAGAAGCTTTGATCAGCTTTATGTAGTGTAGCGCCTCTCCACTCTGACAGCGTAGGTGAGGACAATACAAATTTGGCTTAGTTGTCTAGGTGATTCTCG
>JAAXYX010000067.1:0-79763 GCA_036851915.1 Ptenothrix huangshanensis | reverse complement strand
ATAACTACGTAGTCATAGTTGTAATAATAATCCAGATTGGTGATACAAAGTACAGAATAATCCAATGCTCTGCCTCCGGATCGCAAGTAAGTATAGAGTGTAAAAAGTTGAAAGAATAAGAATAACTGACGTGAGTTTTTAAATTGCATAATTATATAAATAATTGTTATTATCCTATCAATTGACGTTTATCAAATGAAATAGTTGCAAGTTGTTGAGTTGGCTGCATTGTAGCTGTAGTTGTAAATGCTAGTGATCTTGATTGTGCATTAAAATGGAATCTCAGTACGAGAACGAGAGAACCTTGATTGTTGATGATGTGATCACAGGTAAATCTGTGTAATGGAAGAGGGCGGTAGACCTGCTTGTCTTATTAGGCTTATTACAGACACTAAAGATGTATTCTCTCTGTATGCATATTTGCAAATACTATAATTATAATTGTCTACACATATAATTACAAGATATAAATTGTGTCTGGTCTGGTCTGACTGAATGAATTTCTATAGTATGATTCTTCTGTAGATGATGGTGATGTCTTCGGTATAATGCGATATTCGATGAGGCTGTGACCGCGGCGGTGCGTTTGAGTTTTGTCGGTCAAAGAAAATGATAAAGGAAACGTTGAATGTCCTATAATAATCCTATTATTATGATTGTCAATCGCCAATTTGATTCGTTCCCTATGAATACAAATATCAAATATATGCCTGCCCTGAATCCATCCTGTCACTTAACTGCCTAGTGAATCGGAAATGTTAATCGTAAAAAGCACTAAATACTCGTATAATAATTGAATGCAATCCCATCACATCTGTATCTTTCTCATGTCTCTATCGTTCAATTTACCTTCATTAATTATTCCCAATTTATTCTGATTACCTCTAATTCCTATAATTGTAAACGAGGAAAAAATTGATTTCATTTTGAATTGAATTCAATGGATTTTTAATTCTGGAACAATGCTATTCTGCTAATGCTAGTGTATGTATAATAGTAAGTACCTAGGCAGGTTATGTGAATGCATAGTCGATCTGATTTGGATCTGATCTCTTTCAGCTACTACTACAATGGAATTTTAAATTGCAACAAGTCTTTTTGATATTAGGAATAAATATACGCTGAAAACTATTATGGCAAATGCCGAAGGCATTCAATTCGATATTGGATTACAGACGTATAGACTAGTAAGATCAGAGTCAGCATCACGTCGGCATCAGCATGAAAGGATGGAGCATTGAAACGACAAGCCAACAGAAGGGTACCCATATATGGTGAAAAAGATATTGCTTTCATTTCCAATTGAATTGTTGAAGATTAGATGAAGTAAGTAAAAGCGTCGAGCATC
The DNA here is from genome assembly GCA_036851915.1 of Ptenothrix huangshanensis. NCBI lineage: Eukaryota > Metazoa > Arthropoda > Collembola > Symphypleona > Dicyrtomidae > Ptenothrix > Ptenothrix huangshanensis. The sequence goes on along the minus strand of JAAXYX010000067.1, from coordinate 78,415 downwards.
CGAAAGTAAATGGGTAAATGCATTACACTCTATTGTACGTATAATTGCCTCTTAGCTATTGGTTACATTATTCCATAATAATCTTAATAATACTTCAATAAATTTAGAGACTAATAAAAGTAAGCCACACGCTAGGTCTTCTATACTTACACTACTAATAGTCTGCTTGATTTCGGCTTTGTCGCGGTGGATTGGATCAGTTAATTTAATAACAAAGCGCGCATATACGCCGGCAAAGAATAGGTTATAAGTTAAAGAGCTTTACGGATGCCGATCTAGATTCTGTGTATATTAGCATTTTTTGATAAATTAATTTAAATGTTCACGATCAAGCCCATTTGTCGACGTCTGCCCTGCTTTTCTCGTCTACCTTTTGTCTGCTGCACTCCCCTCGTATGTACCTACCTCTTTATCCTCCTGAAGGAACATGTGCGTCTACACATTTTTAATTTTACCATAATATTATGATAATTCGCCCGAGATAAAATAGGAACAAATAACCCATATTCATATCCCTACACCCATGCTCAACTTACTCGTCCACATTTACGAACGAATGAACAGCTTATAATCCTTATAATCATGGTAATAATCATACAGCCACACAATAGACCTTATGTTCACACAACTGCAATTACCAGTAGAATTGAAATTACAACTACAGCCTGTGCCTGCATCTTTTCTATGATATTGGACTACACTACGGCCCACCATGTAATATCGCTACCAGAATTTTTTAAGGAAGTGAAAACGCGACTAGAGTAAGCCATTCACGTACAATCACAGGTAATGCTTTTTTATTTTGCCTGTTCAAATATCTGCAACACGGAGTAATATAATATAGAAGGAAAGCTAGTAAACTTTATGCATTTTTCTTTACTCCACTGGCTGAAATGTGCGAGTAGAGTAGAGTAGAGTGCAGTGCAGTGCAATATGTAGGTAGGTATGTATAGAAGGATACGATCCCAGGCCTAGAGAAGAAAAGAAGGAGAGTGCAAAGTTTTTTAATCTGCGTATTTTTTGTACTAGGTAATGTGTATGGGTATCTACGCTGACGTTAAAGTCAATGCAGCATATCACGAGGATACAATATTCATAAAATCACGCAGTATAAAATTATATGGTATGAGTAGCTCGGTGGATGCATTGTGGGTAAAAACCAGACGTAAATGGTACCTAATGTACATGCATTTTGCTCAATGTTATAATTTGTCATTTACCTACCACCGTTATAGGCTGCTTTGTATTTACTCATATCTGTATTTATATAGAGATGCTTGGCTTTCGTATGTAAATACTACAGGATCTAGAAAATCGCACTTAAGAAGTTTTTGTACCTTTTTAATGATAGTCTGTGTATGTCATATAGCCGTAGTTGTGCGATTATAGTTGGAATCGTAATCGTACTCGCACTCACTCGTGGTCATGCTGCACTGACTGAATTTTCCCCTACTTCGTCAGTTTGCAGTTTGTCTAACATGCTTGTTTTCTTGGTAATGATTTTTTTTCGTTCATGCACTTCAGACACAAAGTGCAGACGGATGATAGAAAAGTAAGTAAGTAAGCAGAAGTAAAGAAAAGAGTAAAGTACGAGAGTAATGATATCTGTAAAAGTTGGTGCCAGAAGTCAACCAACAGCTTACTTTATACTTCTATGAGTTCATTTAGTACATAGTCATAATTTTTTCCCACAACATTATATATGCTATGTATCTATGCTTTTTTATAATTAGTTAATTTATGAAGTACTTTGAAAGAAAGAAAAATCGCTCTCGTTGTACTCTACATTACTCGCTGACTCCATCGTTTGCTCTTTACTACTACTGGCTACTGCCAACTACTTGCAGACAACTAACTTAGTGACTTCTCTTTTTGTTTGGGTTTTTGATGGTGTTGGCGTTATTGTTATTACACCTTGAGGAACCGTAACTTATTTTCTTATAGAGTGAGTTTAATAATCATAATGACTTGGTTTCGTACATTTTTCAGAGCACAATAGAGCATGTCACCAGAACAAAACAAAGCCAAAACCAGAAGCTAGCCATACGAACGAAATAAATTTTTGGAAAATTATGATGCTGAGAGTTCAACGACGACGAAGACTATAATGCGACTACGACGATATGTATATTATGTAGATACAGGCAATTTACCTATGCATCAAGATGTAAAATGAGGGAAAAATCTGTGCAAGCTGTAAGGATGGAAAGGTAGATGGTTTTGTCCCTTCTTCACTTTTTTTATAATTTTATAAAGTTTGTTATTTTTTACATACTCTTATATTGAGGTCACTCTTTATAGCTGAAATAGCTCTTTCCTGTCGTCTTGATTCTGATAAGAGCACATCCGTTGGTGGAGCATTCAGGAATTGGGATGGTGAAACATTAAGATTTCTTTCAGAGACTTTGCTCGTGGCAGTAGTACCGGATACAACATTCCATAGACCTTCAACACGGGATACAAGGGGTGTGAGTGTACGCAATACACGGTCCACGCGACGACCACATTGTGGAACATCGTCCATCGGGGAGGATAATGTGTAGCGGGACTCAAGTGTGTCAAATGACTTCTGGATTTGAACTTGAGTTTCTCCAAGACGATCTAATTTCGCTGATAGTACTTCTAGACGGCTCATCAAAGAATTTAGGATTGGCCTGAAAGATGCAGAACAGAAAAAGAAGGAAATTAGTTACAGTTTTATTATGTCTTTATAATTATTACCTACAAGGTTTGCTCTAGTTAATGCTTCAAGCAAACTGTACAGTATACGCAAATAATTGACAATTAATTGACATAATTCAGATTACAGCAGCATAGCAGTGTCAGCCAAGCAAAATTAAAAGCAAGCCAATAATTAAATGCCATATAGAATCGAATTATTATGTATGCATTTGCCATTACGTTTAAGAATCGCTGGGAGCAATTGGCCCGTGTGCAGCAATAATTACGAGTAATTAGCATTCTTTTAATGTAGCTGGGTAGGCAGGTAGAAGCTGACTAATGACTTCTTTGTTGGTAAATTAAGGAAAGAGATCAAATAATAAATTTGGAACTTGGAATCGCAAGTATTAATTATTGTTTGTAGTGGATTGCAGATCTGATCAGTGATCGCGATCGCAATTCAGCCCAGTGGCAACAGCAGCATAGCATTCTGACAGAACAAATGTGTAGATTTGGTAATCGATCTTTTTATGCACATACTTACGGTAAGTATAATGAATATTGTTCAGCGCTTATCTTCCATTCCATCTATTCACGTAGATCTGTACAACGTATGAGTATACGACCAGTTTATACACTGTAATCTCGTGTAGCTATCATTACCATTGTTTCCAATTCAATATACGTCATGTGTAGTGTTAGTGTTATGCAGCCATTCACCTTCTGTGTAAACTATTCTAAATTCTCAATAAACTGCTAACTGTTTCATGTACTTTTGATTTCAACAAAAACTGATTTGGTATGCAGACCAAAAACCTTATTGAATTTAGACTTGACAAGACAACTTTCTTAATATCGCAAATACAAAATTATATAATATATTGGGACTAATTTCCTTATGTGTCTCCCTTGCGTCTCAGCTAACAAATTAAGCACACGAATACTAAGACTACTACTATATCAGATTGAAGCCAGCAAATGCAATGTAAATCAAATCACAGCGAGCAAATCAAAGTAGGGAAGCATGGCCAAGGTGTACCTAGTAATTGGTTAAATATCTAATCATGACTTATTCAGCACTGACCTATAATACACATAGAATAGGCCAACAACTCGTAAGAGAGCATAACATAACCCCTGAGTTCAGCTTTGCATTGTTATTGTTACCAATCCACGTAATAATAATTCTGAATCTTAAGCACACTGTTCTCTTCGAGATCTTCTGCAGATACTCATATTTAAAGTTCATTCATCTGTGGAAGCATGTTAAAGACACAGGTAATTACATAGCACAGACTACATTTAATATACCTAGTTATAGGAATACCTATAGTGATGTCAATAGCGCTCCTCAAACTCAAACCATTGCCTGTGAAGCTGCTGCTGATTTGTTGATGCAGTTACATTGTAATGCAATAAGGTTTGTACGAGTATCTTATGTTATGCTCTACAGATGCTGATGCATGCATCCTAATGATTTACAAAATCCAAAAATCTAGGTTTCCATCAATTATTGTGGGCATAGCATTGATGAGATCTCCGTATGTATGTATGTATGCATGTACTTAGGTAGACAAGCGAATTATTTATCAGTATTTTCTCATGCAATTTTCAGCACATCAGAGCATGTATATGAGTGAGGCCCTATAACATTTACCTTTGGCCTGTGCTCTGATCTGCTCCTGCTACTTGAAACTGAACGTTGCACGGCGATTCGATGACATGGCTCTACATTTCACAGCCTACCATTGTTTGTGTCTTTTCTATAGATATCAGTACAGGTTTGAGCGATTTGAGCGATCGTTTTTTGGGCACGAGACTTGTGTGGTGTGTTAACTTTAGCACGAGAACAGAATATAAAAAGCCTACGATTAACTAGAGCGCAGCGAAGATTACCATAGTAAATTAATAATCAATCATTTTATTCCACCCCGTCAATTTTTAATCAATGGGAACAGCAGTGAGAACAGAAAAAAGGGAGAGGAAATAATTAGGATATACCCCAAAGTATATATAAAACTACTAAATAGTAGTTAATTCTTCATCGTCGGCGGTAAGGAAATGCTTTTCTATGTAGTCCATAAGTGGAACGCTTATGGACTATAAGGTCCGATAAAGTCACGTCTAGCCAGTCTATACCTATGCCAAAGAAAGATTATTTTGATTAGTTGCGAGCATTCCAAAATGCTACCGACTACCGAAATGGCTGTTGACAACGGTTTTTTGGTGCGAACCGTAGCCCGTAGCCGTTGACACTTCGTGGAAGTCGAATTATGACAGTTATACAGATGTAATATCTGACTTGCCTTGAAGACCGGTGGTATGGTATTACTATATTGTAAAAAAACATCTATACAGACACAACAGGAATAGAACCAAGCTAGTACATCACTACGCAAGTAACTACCTATCGTGTGTTTCTAATCAGTATTGTTCTGAATGCAGGTGTAAGCATCGAGNGTTGACACTTCGTGGAAGTCGAATTATGACAGTTATACAGATGTAATATCTGACTTGCCTTGAAGACCGGTGGTATGGTATTACTATATTGTAAAAAACATCTATACAGACACAACAGGAATAGAACCAAGCTAGTACATCACTACGCAAGTAACTACCTATCGTGTGTTTCTAATCAGTATTGTTCTGAATGCAGGTGTAAGCATCGAGTGAAACTCAGTCTAGTCTAGACGAGTCTAGGGAATTTTTAATCATTTTTGACGCGAAAATTTAAAAGCAATGATTTTTTTTCATTTGATTTCTCCCTGTATGTTCTACCAAGTTCAGTCAGAAGCGTCAAATTTCACAAAATAAACTTGAGAGTTTCAATCCTCGAGAGTCTCGGAACTTATGTATGTTTCGACGTTGAAGAGTGAAAAAGAGCTAAGTTGAAGCATAGCATATATAATTATAGCTCTTTTTCATTCTTCACCGACGACATATGATTGTGAGTTACAATGAAATTGTAGTTACCGTATTCTCTGCTGTAATATAGCCGGGTATGTTAGCACATTGTACATGCAACCGGGGGCGCCGGGGGGTATACAATAAGAGGGAGGGATACGTTAGTATTACCTACTTGTAAATACACACATATTAGTAGGTATATTACACTGATAATGAAGCCAGAGAGGTATATACAATAACGGGAGGTTACATTAATATGTTATTACAGAGAATACCAATACGGTACTCCGTTTTCGATACGATACTAATATTTGTTATTATATTACTAACATGTAATTATATTATTACTAATATTATAATTGTTAAAATCTGTGGTAATGGATGACTAAGGGGAACGAAAAATGAAGTTTTGAGAATTCCACGGTGTACAATTGATACTTGGGCTCTTATCAAAAAATACATGCATTCATAGAAGGAGCCACGGCAACAAGACTTAAGTGGAATGCGTCATTCAACTTTTACACAATCTTTATTTAAAAGCTAGAGTAAATCGGATACGCTGTATAACGCTTTAACATCACCTTTCCTTTTCTTTTCCTTTGTTTTTGTCTCGTCTCAATCACTAAATTATACAGGTAAAAAAATGAAATTTCAATGAGAAAATAGAGGGTGCACTGCAATTGTCATTGCCTTTACTTTTGCAGAGATTTTATTTTGCCGTACCATGCTTTGCCTTTGGCTGTGCTTTGCTGTGTGACGGGGAAGAAGAATGTAGGTAATTACGATCTGTTTGTTCTTGATAAATCTTACTTTTCTTTCGTAAATACTTTCTGAATTACTTAATGCAATAATAAGCTACTCAATTACAATAATTGGATCAATTCATTCGTGGAGGATTCGGCGGTGGTTGTGCGTTGGGAAATTGGCATCGGCTTGGATTCGATGGGATTAACAAAGAAACACAGAAAAAAAGAACGGGAAACTGTGCTCTTTGCTGTTTCACGATTGCTATTTTGTTATGGCATGGGTCAATGATTTTTTTTCTTATGGTTAGTTACCTGTCTATGCGGTTACCGCGTAAATAATTTGCCGCCACATTTTAACATGTATCCGTTTTATGGTTTTATTGAAACTCGTTGTTTTGTTGAAACTATACTATTGTACTCTGTTGAATTGCATTGTACATCTTGTATTCTACTATGATAGTGTAATGATCATTCTTTCGTTTCTTCACTCATTTCCGCATAATCAAGATTAATTTGTACAGAAAAACAAAGTTCGATCTGTTATTGAACCAAATATTTTCCACGTTTTTTTAGTTCACTCGCTCACAACTTGATAGTTTCGTATTGATATTTGATATTATGGATGTACACATATTGGATTGGAATGGATCACCAGATTAATTCCTCAGATTTCTTTAAATTTCTCATTCATAAAAAAGCTTCCGACGGTCTTGCGGTTAGGGAATGGTTTGCTTGGGTTTTGGCTTGTTAAGACAAATGTTACTGTGGAGTATGTCAACCATTTTTCTTAGTTTTGTGGGTTTGAGGCATTTTTTTCTGTGGGTGTCTATGTCTAATGACAGTATCTACAGATACATCTTTAATTAAGAGTGCATTTTTTATTACTTTGTTTTATAGCACTAAGCTAATTGGCCAATTACCCTTGCTATTTTACGCTGTGGATTTTGTATTTTCTGGTGAATTTCTCTGAGCGGTCAATTACTAGTGTAATTGTAAGTGTATGTTTGAATTTTAATAATGCTATGCTAGGCTCATCATCTACGTATTTACAAAGCTATGAATTGAGCACCTCAAAATCTCACGGTGGCTTTGCCTTTCGAACAAGAATTAGAACAAGGCTTAAACAAGATTAAAAGCAAAAAAAAAACACAATGCTGAATTAAATAAATGATAGAAAATAAAATGAAAATCAAGAGAATTGATTTGAGGTAGCGAACGGAATTTTTCCTGTTAGTTAACAAGTTCAGAATTTGATAATAGGGGAGGCATAAAAGTGGACTAACTGACTAACACACAAATACCTTCACGGTATGCTACGAATTTCATGTTTTCCACTTGAAAAAGCATTACGTGAACATGTTGAGGGCGGAGATTTGTAGGTATGTAATTGGTGTAAAACATCTTTGTCGAGAAATTAGTCGGAGCTCTAATAAAATAAATAAACGTTTCATTTGTCTCAGTTCTGAATACGCTGAATAACTGACTTAACACGATAGCTAACTAGGTATTACTAAAATGGTGATTCTGAAATGTTTTTATTTTATAATTATAAGAATAAGGAGCAAGATTATGTCTAAACAATATATGTATATACCCATTATTTAGATATATTCGTCCAGATAAACTTAATAGATCAATGATGGTTGCATACCTTCATACAGAAATGCAGAAAATAGAATTATCAATGCTTGTGAGCAATACATTGTGCTATGTATGTGTTGTTAATTATATTGTGGTGTTGTGGTGTACGTACTACTAATAGTGGCTCTCAAGTCTCAAGGTACGTATTCATTAAAAGAGGTGAACACCGAGCATGATTCAGGAGGCAATAAACAGAAACAGAAAATCGCTCATTGCAACGAAAACAGACGGATCTGCGGTGTCGAGTTGAGTTGATATTGATGCTTTGAATAGAAAAAAGCATGTTCAGGCAAGTTGCAAGTTTCATGATCTTATTACCAATTGCAGCGCAGAGTTTAGCCCAAAGTGAGATGCAATTTAATCTTTGATTGCATTTCATAAGGTTATCACATGTTCAGGGATGGCTGAAACGAAACAGTTGAATTTTCATTTCAAATTTTTAACTAATAAGAATTATATTAATGATTGCAGTATTATTCGCCGCACGCAACCTACGTGAATTGGAATACATATGGTAAAAGCACCTATCCTACAGACACAGATAATCTAACGGAATGAAACCATCTCATGTTTCAGTTTGAGTAAGTTGAGAAAATTAATTAACTACCTACATCGTTTAGTTATAGAAATTTGTGAAAAGAAGGTGGAACTAACAGTACCCTGTAAGTTCTGTATTATATATACATGGCAGAATGGTCTTTGAGAAAATTAATCTACAATCCTAGTACGTCTCGATTCTCGATCTCGATTCAAAACCTAAAGTGTATAGGTATAGTAGAAACAGACGCTTTACGGACTTCGTGCATTTAATTTGACAGTTGAGCCTCTTTAATTGAAATGTTTACAGCATTGCACTTCTAGGCGACTTACAAATGTAGTACATTCTTATGCAATTATTGTGTTCTTGCAGTTCTGTAATATTCAAGTTGAAATTGAAATCCAAGTACAATTCCAACTCACAGTCGAATTCGTCCTGTTTGTTAAACCCAAAAAAGAGAGATTCACAAGAAAATAGTAATTTTTGTACTTCCCTCGCATTAGGTATATAGGTAAGCACAATTGCCTGCCATGACTTACAATTATACCTACATCCAAGCCCTACACAAACAATAGCTTTAATGCAAGTTAAAACAATTTGCAGTTCGCACACAAAACGGCGAACATTATGATGAAAAACTGAAGTTTAATTGCGCATTTGCATGAAATAGCTGCAGGGATGCACCTCTGCTCTATTTACACTTTATGTAATAAATGTATTATCGAGCTAATTACTAATCAGGAGAAAAAAACGAAAAAGCCTCCCTGATCTACATTACGAATTGATATAGTATTTGTTGGTGCTGGTTGCTTTATTATGATTAAGATGTCATGGTCAATACAAAAAATTATTTTGATTCCAATTACATATTATTATTGTTGCTGTACAGGGAAAAATAAATTTGCTGTGAAATCGCTAATAATGCAAGGAGAGTAAAATATTATGGCATGGCATGCATGCTCCTGCAATAATAAATACTTTGCAATTTCTGTTTTGATTCACGCAGCCAGTGTCAGTAGTGTGAGTTCTAAGTTCTTTTTTGCCCTCTCGTAATTTCATAGAGTCCTTTGTTGTTCTTTCGATCTTCTTTCGTCCTACCTAGAGAGTCAGAACCCTAAGTGTGCTAAGCGTTTTTGTATCTAGCTCATATTGACACAAGAGAGGAGCAAACTGACTTGGTGGTATGCAGACAAAAGTGAAATTGATTTTGAACATTGATGACAATGATACGTACAACTAACTAACTTGATGTTATATGATTGACGACAGATTGCTCTAAAATCAAGTCATTTATTCAAATATTATGAAGCCTGTCAGTGCAGTTTATACTAACTGCGAGCGTAGAGGACAAAATGCATACATACGTACAGAGATACACGCCTACAGCCATAATCCCTAGTACCCAATCCCAAACCCAAAGCCAACTAATCACGAAAAGATCTGCACTAATGTCAAAATAATTAATAAAATGAATCAGGAATGAGTTGCAAGGTGTAATTTGGTGCGAGTTGTACTTGTACTTACTAGCTCTGCTCAATTTCAGTCTCCAAGAAGGATACTCAGATACTATTGGATTCACTCACCGTCCCAATCAAATTATCTTTGATTCTGATGAGTCAGGTGAGAATTATGATATCATATCATCGAAATCTCATTGAGACAACGGTAGTACGTGCATACGTTAAGATATGCCTCCATCCATACAAGCAAGAGCAGATGTTAGTTGATTCGTGAACAACTACAGTGAAACAGCGTTGAAGATAATATGAGTACAAGTGTAGCAGTTGTGGTTCTTTGTGTCAAAATGTATAATTTATCTGGTGGAGCTCGGTTGGGCTCGACTTGGTTTGGCTGTGGATTCTTCTTGTGATTGTGATGATTCTGAATGTGTTGATCTGCAGCTAATTCGTAATTCGTAATTCATTTGTAATTACTACGTGTGTAATCTAGATTTGTGCGAGAGAAGGTGTGTATGGTCTATATATTTAAATGTACTTCTGATTTTGACTTTTGATTCTGAATAATACATACTCCGCATGAATAGATTTACACACACACAGGGACTGTAATACTGAGGTTCGAAGAACATGGGAGTGCTGTTACCTTTATCATTTTAAATATTAAACTATGACTACGACCGAAAAGAAGAGAACTACGAAGGAACATATGCTAGACGCTTGGTTCATACGAATTATTATTATTATTCCTCCGGGCACAATTCTGATATTCAAAAAGATTTTCATTCATGTTTTTTCCCTTTAATTTTTATAACTTATCTACCTACTATCTACGCGAACCGTGGGTTTATACGTTTTATTGTGTGAAGCAAATAGTAGGTATCTGTATCCTGCTGCCTTGCCTTCTATGCTGTGTGGTGTAGTTTATTGTGTCTTTGATCAGTAAGTAAGTTATTAGTAAGACAAGACCTGCATACCAGCACCAACAGTACCTGCGAGAAGCAATTAGGTGCAATCTTACCTGCATACTCTGTACACAATAAAATATTTACATTATGCTACACTTTCAATTAATTGTGTGTCCAAACAAACGTAACTCCAACTCCTTTAAAACATGACATTACTCTGATAAATTGCTTGCATGTTGCAGCAGCATCACACATCCAGCAACAGAAAAACGTAACAAACACCATTGTGTCTTTACTAGTAACAGTAAGTCAGTTGAAAGTCAAACGAAACGTAAAATACCTAATCATATTATTATTACCTATGTGAGCAGGTAAGCTAGTGTCTTGGAATGGAATGGGAATTAAAAGAAGTGGCAATGGCACATACAGCACAGCATGGTACAGTCCACGTATATGTATATGTAGACTCGAGGAGATTCGAATTCAAATTCAGCTTACATTCACAGAAGTGAAAAGAACATAACGAGAAATGAAATAATGGCTTAATGAAGTGTTTGTACCTCCAGGTAGTTGTCACACACTAAATATGTTTCGCCTTATAGCACAGTATATCATAGTAATTGTAATGGTCAAGAGAGTAAAATATGGACCGCCGTTAGGTCGTGTTGTCTGGTGTTATGTTGTTTGACGTCTGCTCATTTGAACCGTTGACAGCAGAATGAGCGTAACAGTTGTTGATGAGAATTAAAAAACGAGAGTAAACTACAAAATACACAGTGGCAGACAAACTCAAGAAACAGAAACAGAGAATGCCAGACCAAGGTTTTAACGCTTTGTACATCGGACCAGACAACAATTGTATATTTTTCATTTTATACATTTTGTACATATTGTGATCGCACATTGAATGAGACATCGGACTGTTGACTTTTGACTTGCCAGACACACGTGAACATGAACTCATGAACATGAAATCGAGATCGAGAAACAAGAATTCCAATAAAATTGTCTGGATCTTTTATCGCTTCTCTTATATGCTTCTCATTCTTCATTACGTATCACAACTCGCTACTCTTAGTAGACACTAACTGCTTCATATAAAGGGATACTACAATATAATTTGATGTTGTAGTTTGCATATTTCTTTGGTCGTCGCTTCGTTTCATTTGCTCTGCGTTGCTTTGATTTTCTTGCACAGCATTCAAATTGGAGCAAGCCTGTTAAAAGTATTTGTAAACGGTAAATTCACAATATACGTTTTTATTGTTCATATTCAACTATGTAGATGCAGGGCTAGTAGCTGTGAGCTATGCACTTTATTGTGCGTAAAGGGGTAATTAACTAGACAGGAAAAATTAACCGTATTAATTTAATAAAATTAAATGTTTACACAAGCGTAATATAGTTCAGTAAATGATGAATAAACTGAATTCGAGGGATTGTATTATAGTGGATTGGCACACATTTATTGAGGTAATTAAAGTATACAGTCTTTGTGGATTGTGGATCGTAATTATAATTGCTTTGCTTTGTTGATTTTATTGCAGCTATAGATTTCAGAATCAGAATCAAAACGAGACTTTTACTGTTTACTGCTCACAGGAAGGCGACAATTCAAGCCTAAAAGTGACAAAATACACCATTTAATAATTTATGGGATATGAGTATGAATATTCAGACTTGCAATCTTGCTATTTGTGTGAGTCCTTAAGCCTAATGAAATCTCTGTATGTATGTACATACTATCTAAAGTAGCTGCAGTTGCATTTTGAAATGTATCTGTGGTAAATAATTCATTAATGTGAATAAAAATTGCAGCTAAATTAGAATAATAAAATGGCCAACAAGCCAGATTTGGGAAGATTATTTTAGTAATTTATTTCAATGCAGATGATTATGATGTGGCTTAAAAAATATTATTTCCGCGCTGAAAAACACGTGTACGGAACGACATGTGGAAGAAACATCCCAATTAAAGGACTAAAACCTTGAAACGTTTCCAATTCGTATTTTTATAAATAATTACTCTTTCCCAATGTTCGTAACATCCTCCTACAATGAACCTGCAATGTAATGAAAGCAACCACACCACAAATTAAACAAATCTGCCCTATCCAGAACCTTTACAGCTACAAATGAGCTGGTGCTATGTTGTAGTACAGATACCAGTATAATAAAAATATTTTATCGTTTCATTTATTTTTCATGGTGCGATAATTAGTGTAAAAAAGTAGTTTGTGTTAAGTGTTTGAGCCAAAGTGGTCGATAAATATGCTGTTGTGTCTTTCTCCCACGAAAGGAATGAATAAATCAGTTTCCGATTGGAAGTTTGAACAAGAAATCCCAGCATGTAGTGATCGAGCCATGAAATTAAAATGGGAACCATGTTGTTCTGATCACATTTAATTTAATAACCAAACTAAATAGTGTATACCCTCGTGACAGGTACAACACTACAGTAATATTAATAACCTTTCTTAATTAATTTTAATGTGTATATAAATCTAAATGCTAAATTACCAAATGTACGTAGTGATCTAGGAATACTATTTGCTATTCGTGTACGACGGTTGGAGTCGAGTTCGCGACTTCAAAACTTCAAGACACAGTACACTTTACTAAGTCCGTGTATGAAAACGAATCGAAGCAAAACCAAGCCACAGAATCGGCTACAAGTAAAATGTAAATCATCCATTATTTCATTAACAATGTCAACATATCTCAACAGTTACCAATATATAATTACACGAAATTACCATCAACTTCGAATTAGCCACAAAGAGCAAACAGAAAAGGATAAAAGTGGTGATTCCACATTGAATGCATAGTAATTGAAACATTAGATAATTTGAAAGGTTAAAATGTTAAAAATATTCGCCAGACTCAGAACGTGATGATCAGATTTAAATTTCACGTATTTAATTTAATGTGTCTACCACCCACCGTGGTTTGGTTCTATTACCTTTATTCTCTCTTTATTCAGACGTGAAGAGAGAGACACACACAAAGACAGAGATTACAGTACTAATATTTACCTGACAAGGTTATTAGTAGTTCAAGAACATGAAAATTGCAAACTGCGAACAAGCAGGAGTTGCTGTAGTCCGTAGTTTGTTGTTCGTCGTAGTTGGCCTGGTAGTTAGTGAGTTACTAGCAAAATTTCTTTTAATAATTCAGCAATTAAGTATGTTATGTGAATCATTATTTGGTTTATTGGTGGTTACTCACGCTGGTTACTAACTGAGCTGATGGGGTAGCTCACTACGATACAAGTCGCTTTTGCCCTTTGCTGAGTGTATGAATGTATCTCTCTATTATCTTTCTGCAGGGTTGTTGCGGCAGTTACTGTTGCTTTTGCTGCTTCAGTAAGTTCTGAAATCATTCGAAGGTACCACCATTTGCGACTATCTGCACACAAGATACTGACACTGACTGCAGAAGATGAAGAACGAAACAATCCATTGGCCGTTTGAAATTCAATGTTTCATTAACTCTACATAGACCAGAAGTATGTACTTCGATTAGATGTGACTCTCAACTCTCAACTATGAGTTGTATATTCTCTGATGAGGTCTGATGTTATATGTGATCGTATGTAGGAGTGAAGAGTAAACAAAAGTGAATAGTTTTGTAATTATTTTAAATTGATGCATGTGTGTACACCCAATAAGACAAGTCATTAAAGAAGACACATTAGTTGCTCTCAGGTACTGTTCTTTAGTATGGATCATAGATGCTTAAAATTACTCAATTATAATTTTAATTTTCATGTCTCGTTTTCTGTGTCATCGTAAAAACTTAAAGTTTTTGAGGACACTAAAAATCCCCATCTATTTGTTTTCATTTCTATCTGGTATCTACTGCTGCTACAACTACTACAGGGGGACCACAGAAGGACTTGGAAATCGAAGTGTGTGTCGATGTGGCCACCCATGCTGTGTTTGATACCCAGATGAAATCAATACTTTACCATTATCAATTTGTAACTAAATCCTAACTCCCGATTTCTATTTGAAGTAGAATAATTACACTGCGATCATAACAGCTTTTCCACCTGCTCGTCGGCATCAACATCAACACCAACACCGTAGCGTAGGCTGAAGGAATTGCAGATATATTCCTCGAATCCATACCCACAGACAAATTGAAAAATGAATAATCACATGCACAACACAGTCAAAACGACAGTGGATTGGTCTGATCAGAAGTGTAACTTGTGCGTATATAGGTGGGTGAGCAGCCCAGGTGGATTTACATGCAACAGTGGTAATAAAAATGCAGTATTATTTGTTAAATGAATTTTTATACTCGGTGAACATGAAATCGTGAATATTATACTGCGGTGGTATGAGGTAGTAAAATTTTAATGCTTCAAAGAATCTAGGTAATTACTGACATCTTTATTTTCTTTGGACATGGGCTGGACTAGATGTGTTTGCATTGGAGCGTTCAGTACGCTGGCTCTAAGCAGATTCTTCTCACACTATCCCTTGAACAGAGTGCAGTACCGAACGAACAGGCTTTGATTCTGAACTTAGAGTACCTATAATTACGTACCAGCACCGACATGTAAGTATACTCAATAGTTGTATACACATGTTGCGATTGCGGTTTGGTTTATCTATCATCAATCTATTTGTAGGTGCTTACACGCCAGAGGATGCCAGCCTAAAAGAGCAAGGAATTTAGAAGTAAATTTAATAGTGAAAAAAGTGAAGGGTTAACCGTATTTAGAAGCTGCTGTATATGTGCTTCGTGTGTTGATGCTGTGTTGATGGTGTAGAGTACGGCTTACATGTATATGCATTTACGTTTACGGACTCTGCAGACAGATTCTTTGTTGCCCTCACCGCGCTGCGTTGTGTTGCCGTAATCAGAATGTAGGTATAAGTCTATTCACTACAGCCTCCATAAGTAAGCACAGATGTGAAAGAATCAGCCACGAACTACTAAATACAAACTGCTAACTACTACTTTACGAGTAAGTATCTAAATTGCCACTCCACTCTTCGCTTAAACCACTATTTGTTTTACGTTCCAAGTTTAATATAATTCAGTTTTCTTCGATTGA
Organism: Ptenothrix huangshanensis; assembly: GCA_036851915.1. NCBI lineage: Eukaryota > Metazoa > Arthropoda > Collembola > Symphypleona > Dicyrtomidae > Ptenothrix > Ptenothrix huangshanensis. The sequence goes on along the minus strand of JAAXYX010000067.1, from coordinate 62,486 downwards.
AGGATACACTGCCCTACGAAGCATGACTAAAAATGCAAATTCCAACTATTAACTGGTACTAATGCAAAATGAGTATGCTTTAGATTTGGATGAATGTAAAATGTCAACATGACGCTACATATACTTACAATTTGGAAGGCTAGGCCATGCCGCTGCCATAGAAAATATCATGTTAATTCTACGCTGTGTTATTAGTATTTAAAATAGCAATAGTGATTTAAATTTTGCCTTCACTGCACTGAGTTTAGATCGATTCAATAGACTGCAACTTGATGCAATGCATTGGCGAATCCAATGCTGTGACATGTACATAGGTAAATAGATGAACTGAGTCTGAAGTGCCGTGTGGAGCAGAGCAGTACAGAGCAGACTAGACTAGACTAGAGTGGAGTGGAGGGGATAAAAAGATGAGAGATGAGTCAAGAAGGCGAAACAAAGATGGAAAGAAGCTGTTATTATAATTAATGGTGATTGAAATTAAAAAATTCTACGGCGCTATACTGTCTTGTACTTTGTACTCTACTCCACTGCGGTTTTGGTTGGATATTTTCAGCTGAGGTTGCACGCTTTTCAATTATTCTGGGTCATCTCATCACATCGTCATTTCCATTATAGATGTCTCATATAGATTATGGCTGTGCTTATTGAGCCAGTAGGTGAATCCATTTCCAATATTCAGTGCAACATACAGATGATTTGGCTTTAGCGTTGGTTTTCTTCAGCCTTATCTTTATATTGATCAATTGAGAAGCTATAGGCACTCTGTGTGCTCCATCCTGCTCTCTATTAATACCTATGCCTAGCATCATCGCCTGCAAGTAGATTATCAATACAGGCGAGATAAATTCAAGGTGACTTGCACCGTCCTTAATTATTGTTTCAAGCTGTCATCCACTCATTATTCCGTTAAATACTTGTACTTGTATTAGTAATCTATGGGTGATCTACGCAATACTGTATAATATGTGATAATTGGAAATATCCTCAAGTTTTCCATTTTTTCGGCGGTTCAACTGTCGGATTGGAAAAAAATCAAGAACAGGATGACTATGCACGGATATATACTTATCTATCTGCCAAACATTATGGGAGTAGGTACATACAGATAAGATTGGTATTTTATGCATTTGCCAAGCCAATATGCATAGATAATCATAATTATTTTCAAAATGTCCTTGCCAAGCACCAGTATAATACAAGTAAAACGTTTGATGCCCATACCGCGGAGAATTCTGCTGGTTGCGCTTAATTATGTAGGGAGCAATTCAGTCATTTTGCTTTGTTAAACATGTTTTAAATTAGCGATAAGGATAAGTGGGGGGAAATGATTAATGATAATGATCAGTGATCATAATACAGACTGGTGTACAACAAACCATAATTACGTGATTTTTGCTACTGGGAAACTTAAGTTTTATTTAGAGGAGGACGTCAAGTTTTCTTGCAGCTATCGTGTATGAACTTTGAATGTTTTTTCTTCACTCGTAGGCACAATAGTAAATCAAAGAAGTGAACGGTTCCTCAACATTATTAGTACAAGTATCTACAGTAAAAACCCATTGTTATTTTGTTTGATTTTCACTTGTTTTGTAACCTTTTTCTTCAAATACCTTCACACTGATAGAGCACACGGGGTACACACTTTTCGTCTGTTCCCATGCCATGCGTGAGTAGGTACTGCAGTATGTCCATTCTTGAACAAAGTATCATTAGTCCCTCGTATTTGTGTTGCAAACATGTCAAATATCTTTTATTGCCTGTGACATTCTTTCTGTAAAACTGCTTGACTTTGATGGATGGATGTCTGTTTGAAACTGTTACAAAGCTAAGCACACAGTGAGAGGTGTTCATAGGCATCATAATATCAATGTTTGTAACTATGAGGTGGGCGGGTATTATGTATAAATGATAAAAAGTAAAATTCATATTATGGTAATCTCAACTTGTGCATCAGAATAAGACCCAGACGAAACGGAATTGCACTGTAAAGTGTACTGCAATGCTATGCAGCGCTATGCTGTACAATGGCTGTTGTCTGGACCATTTTTTAAATGATGTCATACAATGTAATTCCATTAACTTAAACGGTTCTACGATAATTCTACACACCACAGCAAATATTATTATGCGGTCCCGTTGCATGCTACACATTGTGCATTGCTCTTTACAAAAAATATACATAATTACCTACCCACCACTCACATTGCATTATGTCACACAACACGACAAAAAATCTTGAGCACAGTTTACATGTGCAGACTCTCTTTGTGAGACAAATCGTTGTCTCTGTCTCTGTCTCTGTCGTTGGGTTTTGCATGTCATGTCCATTTGTCATAAATGACAATGACATAATAAAATCAGAGTGAGAATACGAATAAGAATGCGACTCAAATTCTGAATACAAATATAAAGCATATAAAGCCTACATTTTAAGGTGGATTGAACAATTATAATACAAATGGCAAATGGGCAAATAATGATCACCGTTCATACTTGATAGGCAAGAAACAGCTTCCCTAGGGATGGTAAGGACAAAATAAATGCAAAGCATAAATATAGTGTCGTTTAAATTAGAGCAGGGGAATAAAAAATTGTCATTTGCAATAATTACCACAGCTACTGTGCACTTTGGTCAGGGAAGAGTTGGCTCGTAATGTGTAAAAGTTGACAGTCTTGATTTAAGTACCTTGGGAGGTAGTTTCAATTACTTCATTTAGCTCAAGCGCAATAACAATAATAATAAATATAATCTATGCTAATTGGAAATTGTTTCGATGCTTTCGAAGCTGCAATGTGTAGAATACCAGTAAACAGGATTTGTATCAGTGGGACGGAAAGCGTGATTCATAAATTTTTTCAAGTCATAACTTGGAAGAAACAGAAAGGAAATGTAAATGTCATTTAAGGAATTTACTGCAGTGACAACGACAACTGCACCAACTCATTTTTTAGGGACTGCCTGTCATAGTCATATCTTTAAAAAATAGACATTACATCCCGCGTCTCCACTCTGTATTACAAAATCCTATTTAATTTTTTGACACGCATTTACTCCTTTTTCACACACGATCACGATCTAAATTGAAAATAATGGCTATAGAGATATATTTATCTTTGACACCAGCAGCAGGGCTTTACAAGGCAACGTACTACATAGGTAATTGCAGGAAAGTACATTATATATAGGTATATATAGAATGTAGACTGTTTGTTAGAATAATATAATTACAGTACCATTTCGTAGATACTTGCGCATAGTTGTCAACAATCTGCTCTGCTCTGTTTTGTTGTGCTTTGTTTTAATGCGCAATTATAATTTTGTGTGACGAAGCGACTTAATCTATAACTGTATTAAGTAATTGTCATAGAAAAAAATCCCGTTTGAAGGCTCTCAGATGTGATTGCGGTGTAAAGCAGGTACCTACTTGCACTCACTCATTCCTACACTCTCTTTAGACGTATGATGGTATTGCACAGTCACTAGTTTTTGGGTTTTGACAAATATATATAAATACATATTCGCTAGCCGCTTGTTATATTTTAAGTAGATGTTCACACGGTTGCTTGGGTTAAATGTGTCTGTTGTGTGAGTACCCTCAACCGTACTTTAGTTTTGCATAGTCTTGAGCAATATTGATTTTGTAAACCCATCGTTGACGACTACGGCCGTACCACGGAACTGAGACAAACGTGACAAACGTTTGTTTTCTCAGAACAATGTTGCCCGTGTCAAGTGATGTTGCAAGGTGCAGAAGGAACTAATGCTGTTGCATCATAGCACTAAAATAAAAAATGAAAATTATTGCGCTGATAGCTATAAAATAATTACGGGTGGAGGTTTCAGGAAAATAAGATGCGCTATTAATAATTATTAACCACAAACTAAACCGCATCATAACAAAATAATTATTAAACCAAGCAAGAAGGTACCTGGCTCAAATCGACAGACTTGATACATAACATACTTCCGTGGAAAGAAAGGAGACTACCTAGGTAAATGAGAATGCTGCTTTACTACCCAAAGCTAAACAACATACTGAAAGGTACAATTATTATTAAATTAATAATAAGTTCCGCTGTAATAAGTACGCGTCAGCATCAACTCAGTTGCTTCATTAAGCAAAAAGAAACTTGGACTTAGCACGCCACTTAATCCCAATTTGCTAATTACATCCTTAGGAAGGAATTAGCATGTTTAAAGTATGTATAAAATACATTAATATTTTCAATTGTACTCATATTTCGCATTAACATCATTAGTTGCGACTATGAGCGTGCAAACAGGCCAACAGCTTGAACTGACAGAGCTGAGGTGAGGTGAGTTGATTTGGGAATGTAATTCTCGTCCCGACTTGAATTGACTTGGCTTGAATCGATCGCATGTCCATTTATAATGTTAATGGCACCTTGTGATCCTGACCTAAAGGAATGAAAACTTTATAGTCGATTTAATTCCATTCAACAATTCTTGCTGTCTACGTCGACGTCGACCAGACTGTCACCATTACATCGCATGTCATAATTATAATAAATTATTTTACACAAAGATAAAGATAAATCAATGTGTGATCATTATCATCCTTGCTAGCTGCCTTGTCTTTACCCCAACAGTCTTCTGATAATAGCTAATTCGACTTGGATTTGGTGAATAACCTGAATCAAAACCAGAACCAGATTGCCTTATAAACTTCTACTGAAAAACGATAGCAATTACAAGTAATTAAACATTCCCACATGTCCAAAACATTGATTTGATTTGATGATGCTGCTGCTCATAATGTTGCTGCTACAATTGCATACCATCACTATTGAATACTGACTAATTAATAAACCCTCAAACAAAAATTGAACGTGAGCACAAAGTATTTCAGATTGGACATTAATGGTGACTACTTGTAGTAAGTGCAGCGACCTGTTTGAGAATTGAATTCAAATATTTTTATCATTTGAATTAAATTATGGCACACACATGCAATAAGGTCAGGAAACGTGCATCATCTTTACGTTTATTTACAATAATCATATAGGTAATTTACTAGATTTCTTTAATTTCAATTTCAAAGCTAAACTGAGGGGAGACTATATAAGTCAAGACTACTCATGACAAGACACGGTATCCCCATGCTGTACCTTAAACGAGATAAGGACACAAACTACACTCTAAGATTATACTGTAGATTATGCTTAAGCGATACCATACGATGTACCACGACCATAAAAATTGTAATCGTAATTGGTAGTAGTAGCATTTGTATAGGCAATATTATATGTATTACTTTTAAAAACACCAAAATTAAAATACGTACCAACGCGACGCATACACACACATTAGTTCTAAGATGATGATGGAGTAAATAGTTTATTAACATTATGTTAATGACACAACAATAGCCCATTTTTTGTCTTGAATCGTTGTCGTTCATGTTCATCTCCTTTATTTGACAAGCAGAGAGAAGCTCGCTTAGGTAGGTGCTTAGGTTACAGTACAGTTTAGGCTCACAGGCAAGTCACCTCACCTACTATACTATCAACTCATATTTGACACACTCAATTTGAAACTGACGAATATTTTGCCTCTATTTTACATATCGATGGTTGATAGCAGGTACATTTATTCACGTGAGCTGGAAAAGTTGGTAATTTATTCACGAAACTTCATCCTCACAAAGTCAAGACAGGTCAAGCCAAAAACTACAGCACATCACACTACAAATTAAATAGAAATAATCATTACCATTGGCATGGAGTACATTTTTAATTACATGTTCGACACGAAAGCGCTTCTTCTTTGAGTTCGAACTTCGACATTCTACCACTATCAGACCACTGTATGCACCACGAACATAATATAGTGAGTAGATGTGGACAAGACGAGTACACATGCTGACGACAGCAGTGGACAGTAGTACCGTCCGATACATGCATCACACCTATAATCATTCTTTCTTGTTCCAACTTGTTGTTTTTGTTGTATATTTATGATCGTATATATTTAACCATATCAAAATAATATATGCTGTACCTATAATTTATACATAGTATCTATGTATGTACACCTGCTCACTACTGAGTCCATAGCGTGTAGTAGTAAGCGTTGATTTTTTGGCAGTGTGACACAAAGCCATTAAATAAATAATGAATTTACAAAAAATGCTTGAACTTGGTAGGGAACGTTTAGGTTGAGTAGATTCTGCATGTATATTAACTGTCACTGTCGTAATACGCTGCCTCTCCGTGTGTAGTACGAGCATTGAGGTATTCAGGTATTCGTTATTCGTCATTATTATTATCTGCCCGTAGTTACATACCTATGCCTACGTCAAATGATTCCAACACCTGAGCTACTGCAGTAGGTATGCCTGTCTTTGTTTTTGAACGAGCAACCTGCGTAACAACTTATGAAACCCAAGACGAAAGGAAAAACGATGGTGATGACGATTCCTAATGCTAATGGTTGGGGTTAGGAGTTTAGAGCTGTGAGAGGCCAAGTCAGTAAGCCAAGCCAAAGTGAGCAAGATAGATTAGAGTTGAGAGAACTACATAACATGTTTACCTTGATTGTCAGAAAACAAACTATTTCATTCATTTACAGCCAAAATCTTAATAGCCAAGATAATAGTGTTACATATTATCATCCGTGGCAATACGCATACTAATACAACTCTTATGATTAACGTGGTCGTGGTCGCAGACACAGGCAGCTATTTAACTCATGTAGGTGTTGGCAGGGTTGGCAATATTTATAGTAGCATCACGAGAGAGGTTCGTATTAAAAAAAACTAAATTCGAACCCCAACACTATAAATCGAATGGCTAAATGAAAAAGACAAACCAAGTCCAAAGCACGCAATGCATCAAGTCAAGTCAGGACAACTTAAAGCACAGCAACTTAAAGCAATTGAATTCAACTGAACCCAAAGCATTCATGTAAGTAGGTAATAAAGAAAGAAAACTACTTTCATTAGAATTATTTATTAAAGTCAAGTAAGTCAATTGCGGAGACGAGATTCTATATTCTGTAATAATTCTATTCTATTATCTTCCCCTCGACTCACTCAGTATGCAGCAGAACCTACGAGCAATTAAAACACACAAAAGCATGCCACGTATTCACAATTTACAGATAACTCATAACCACTTGGACTGATAAAAGTATTGCCAGTACCTGTAATACACGTATAGTGTTATTATGCTCATACACAATAATTATGGGTATGCAAGAATAAGAAGGAATTTTCGAGAAAAAACGTGAAAATTTTAGCGTGATAAATTGCTTCCCATATTTTAACCATTGTCATTGCATTTGCATTGATATTTTATGTTTAACTCAATTCATTTTTCCAACTTGTGAATACATTCCAATTCCACTTCCAATTCTAACTTGCCGTGCCACTCTTTCGCTGCCACTGACACTGCCAAAGCGAAACTAATAAATGCAAAACAAAACTAGTGTGCACCGTAGTCACCCCTGAGATCATCTTTTTTATTCGAATGACATTGCAACACTATATCTACAGATTTTGTAGTAAGTGTATACATACGGTGGCAGTAATAATAATTCTCAAGTTCAGTTCAACCTCCAATCCAATCCAGCATCCAAAATCAACTAATATCCAATAAATAGCCCCACCCTTTCTCAATCTAATATATTCACAGAACAGAAGAGTGAGCACATTTCAAAAGTAATTATACAACATTAACCCTTGCACATTTGAAAATAACCTGATGCAATTTCCACAGGTATCGAATGAAGGGCTACTATATTATTAGACATATATGTAAAGGTAGACATTAATGTCACTATTGGCTTAATAATATACTGATCTAATGATTCCAAGTGCAATGGTTGGTGCAATCAGTATCTGTAACCGTGATCATCGTTATCCTCTTTCTCAATTACTTTATTGCTGTCATGTTGACGTTATTATTTTCATATTATGCTATTCCATTTCGCTTCCTTTCGCTTCCTTTCCTTTTGTTTAATTCATTTTTATTTCATTTCATTGATCTTGAATTTTGACTTCTTGACAGTTCCAAAGATATTAAAGGTGCGCTCACTAGCATCGTTATACTTTCATAAGTGAAAAATTTGAAATCTGGACAAACCAGAACTGGATGGATTCGAATACTTAGATAATTTTCCCTTTTAAATATGAATCCATTAGAAGCAATTATTATGCTGTGTGGACAAGCGACACAAGGACAAATGTGGAGAAGAGAGTTGTAAAGGAGAAGATCCTTTGGCACTGTGTGATCCTCGTTATTTTTTTATTTCGAACATCTGTATGCACCTACACATGTCTCACTAAACTTTTACACATATATATATATACCTGTAATTATAATATCGGTTTATGTATCTACACACGATACATATTTGCATAATTATTTTAACCTTTAACATCGGAAGTTGTATCACACTTGAAATCGTACCGTCCACACTTTACTATTGAATCTCATCGATCCTATCTCATCGTTATCCTGCTATTAGTCAAATATCAAATTTAAATGAAATTTCCATGTATCATCGTCATCGCCCTCGTCATTGCAAGCGTTATCGTAAATTCGTCAAGTAAATGGCTTATACTTAATATTTGAAACATCTACTTACACTCCACGCACTGAAATGACGAAAAACTTGTTGCAATTGAGGATTATAGAGAGTCCGTGTCCATACAATATTATATTATAGCATATATAAAGTGAAATTCAAATTGCACATTCCAATTGAAGCCTTCAGAAACAGTTACAGGTGCTAATGCTGATACCTTCTTTCCGATTCTCAGCATTTCCCTTTGGTCACTGTCCGTAGATATTTCCGTCATAAGCATGTATCGAGCACAATAAAATATAGTAATACTATTACTATTCCCATTACTACTACAATCGAGTGGATTTTCAGCTTGAATTTTAAGCATTTTATAAAATCCATAAATTAAATCACTTAGGTATGTCTGATTGTTAAAGTAAAGTAAAGTAAGTGCTCGAAGCACATAGGTATGTATTTGAGTGTACACGGGTGAATACTAACACGCTATCTTATGTATGAGCAAACAATGTTTTCAATTTTTCCCTTACACTAACCGCTTGATATAGTCTTTACTTATATACATATTTATTATAGATATACTTTGGTGTATATATTTATATAGATAACTATAGAATAATTATTATAAATCGTGGGAGCAAACTACAATAATAAAAAAGAAAGTCAGCCCTATCCTATACTACGTTGTTCTGTCCTGTTCTGTCCTGCCATGTCTTCTTGTCTAGTTCTGTTCTAGTCTTCTCTCCTGCCTCATGCTCTAAAGCAAAGTAAATTGGTTCACCAGAACAGAGCCGAAGAGAAGACAAGAGAAGAGCAAGGCAGAGACACAGAAGAGTTAGCACAAGTTAAGGAGATGAAAAACCCTCAAGGGGAAAAGTCATATTTTATTCAATGAATGCAGATAGTCGGCGAAGACTTGTAAAGTGCAATCTAAAGTGATGGCAATGTTCAGATTCATTCAGATATTGTTATGCAGATATTGCCACAACTGAAGCTACATCAGCTACAGATGTTTCGTATCATCCTGCATCATGATCATTCCGTCTTTCTTCTTTCTTATTGTGGACACTAACAAACTTCTATAAGAACTATATGCATGCGGATGGGGACGTATCAAATGCAGTTACAAGTGTAACATGGCAACTGTATACATACCTATACATTTATTCAGAATTTATCCTATTAAAGACTTTCGACTTCGACTTGGACTTGGTTGTCGTGGGATTTTGCAAGGTATTTACAGATACACAAGATACCATCTGAATTATTGTGAATCAAGCAAAAGAAGATCGAGCGTTAACATCAACATCAACATCAAATCAACATTAAAATCAACATTCAGTCGCTCAGCTTTCAACATCACAGTTACCTAGATGCTGAGCAATCTCAATCTACTCGAATGTCTGAGCACATGTATCAAATTCAGAATCACAACAACCAGAACAGGACAAATAGATGAGAGCAGTGCACTGCACTTCTTCATTTCTTCTCTTCTCAATCTTGAATCAAACATGACGGCAGCGGCATCGGCGACGACCATCATTGATAAACCACAAGGAAAACGACAAGCAAGTCCAGGATATACAGAGACACAATAATATAGATACCATTATTACCATACGGAAGGATCGCTAAATGAACAAGTTGAGAGTTGAAAAGTTGAGGCGTCGAGAGCAGTGAGTAAATCGAATGCGTAATCATTCAAAATCAAAAGAACTTCATTTCACCTTCGTTTTCGTTTTCATTTTCATTTGCATTTACATTTTTCTTCATTTACTCAACTAAATCATTCTGCCGTTGTCATTCATCATGAATTAAATAAATGCAAGGGCAATAAATTGGAGAAGAGAATTGGAAATTTGAAAAATATTATTAGAACTGAGTAGGCTATCAATCGTCAGGCTAGGGAAGCATAGATTTACATAGGTAAGTATTTACACAGGGAATGAGATACAAGTAGAGTAGATGGAGATAGATTACTGTGATGAAAATAAAAAAGCAATAATGTAATATAATATATATGTAATATGGTTCTACTATAATGATATGATTCCAATTGCAATTAACTTCAAATATGTGCAGTGAGTCACATTAAGTGAGGAACACGAACACGAAACCAGCACTGTCATTTGATAAGCGATATGATGATGTGATGTGCAATTATGTTTCTACTATATTCCTTACTATTTATGTACATACATGCCTACTACTTACATGTGCAGTTAAACACTTATAAGGATGGACGGGAGAAGCGAAAAAAAGAGATCTGTAGCAATTGACAATTGATGAAAGATCGAGAAAGAATGCAGTTGAATGACTTTTCTTTTAATCTGACTGACTGTTCAGACCTTCACTGTGTCGATGCCGACTCTCTGTTCATATGTACGGAGAACAGCTGCATCCTAAATTTTTTTATAATTACTTTACTCCACTCTAAAGTCCACGTATGCTACTATCTCCTACGGTGTAAAATACCATGCGTATACACGCCGTAATGGGATGATAGCAATACAATTAACTGCGTTTTTCACAGTTCACCTGTCTTTACCAATTAATTATTTATATTTATCATAATAAGCTCACTCCATACTATGTATTCTACTGCAAAGCTCTTACTCTTCATTATAGCATACCTATGTAAGACAATTAACATTACTACCTATGGCTATTACCCTCATTGCCACTAATATTGCTCCTGCTACGTATCCCAGCATTAGTTTGCATTAGTCAGGCAATCATAATCGTAATCATAATCGCATCATGTTCGGCTTTACTTTATTTTCTTATTGTCTGGTGTTGTCTCGACTTGACTTAGCTTGACTTGACTTGTTTCTCGCAGTTATTAAGTGTAATTTAATTTCATATCAGAAAGCACGGTGAAAAAAGTGCAGTAATACCTATATAAGTGATCTGAAGTTAAATTGCGGTAGTTTACTGACTCAGACAGAAGCAGTCACTAGACAGCTCAGCTTAAAGACGGATGGGATGTCTTAATTAAATTATAAAAGCGTTCATTCCAATAGTCATTCAATCCTTTCCACACAGCAGATCAATGCAACTCATAGTGAGTGCAACGCGATGACTTTAATGAAATGCACGTATCTGAGCAATTAAATGAACTTGCGTTAAAATATGTACGTACGTAATATTTTTTGATTTTCCCATAACCTCACGTAACGCTTGTTAAATGAAACGAAACTTAATAATTTTATAATGCCTTGTGATGTTAAGTACGTGGCTGTGGTGGAGTAAAGTTAAATACCGGAAACGTTTTTACAACGTGTATATAATGCACAATGGCAGTGCACATAAATACTGCTATTGCTATTACTTACTTATCCATTAGGTGTCAAGTCCTGCATGGAATCTGTATAAACGCGTTAGATTAGATACACTATAAATCTCCTTCCATTAAGTATGCTCACTAAAACATGCTTTATCCTCCTTCCCTTACCTTCCCTTGTTGTTCTTGTTACTTATTCTTAACTGTTGTGAGTACATGTACGAGTACAAATGCCGCAAACCAAAACTAACTTTCTCATCACTTGCAAAGAGAATAATTGCCAAGTTTTCAAAACTAATTTGTAAAACTCGTCTCAAGTCACAGTCATGAATCCTACTTGAGGTTCTAACTTCCTATTAGTAAATACATTTTTTAAATAGGAGCTAACTCTGCCTCTTGTAGAGAGACAATGCAGATAAATAAACCCATTCTATTTACACTTTTGTATTTTTCTATTTTCATTTTCATTTCTATTCTATCGAGATTTGGAGATTTTTCTTAGTGCTTTGGGACAACGCAACGGTGTTCATCAAACGTCTGCCTACTCTAGCGTTTTTCTTAAGGATATTCTTTCGTTATTGAGACACAGGCAAAAGATTGAGTAAATACTCCATGCAGCTTTATATAGGAGAACAAGAAGGATTTTCTTCGTGTCCATATGAAACGGCAAACAATACAAGAACACAATTCAGGAGTGCACGAGATGCCAACCCAATTCTGGCCTGGTCTGATGTTTCTCATCGAATCTCCTCATTAAAATGTATTGAAACTATTTCTGACGTGGACGCTAATAAAAGAGTCCGAGCTGGCAAAAATGCCAGCAGTTATTTTAGAACAATCACGTCAATAATTGTAATTCACAATTACCTAAGCTCTGCATCAAGATCTCGCTCCAAGATCGATCGACATGGAATAGGCAGTTTACACAGTTTGGATTTGTTAAAGTCCAGCCCTTTGTTTTGGTGACATGTATTGTACTGGTTTCTGAATTGAATTCAGCTCTGTAAAACGATATGGAGGCCAGACCAGGGGAGGTGCTGCAGCAATGTGCACGAGCATGGGATATGATACGATGCATTGCAATACAATGCAATGGAAGTGGACACAAAGTGTAATCAGGATCAGACTGTGGTATCAATACAATAAAATATTTTTGATAGGCCTTATTATTCTCCTATCAGCGCATCACCGACTGATTTGGACTGGAGCTTAAGAAGAGAAGAAGAGATGAGATGGATGACGGTACACCGCATCTGATTTCAAAACTAGCTCGGTCATGCGTCTTACCAGTGTCTATGATAAATGTATGAATAGTAATGATACTGAATGTGTGAGTACGATTGGGACTGCTGTTGACATCAATAATTAAAGAACCGCTTAATTAAATAAATTGTGTAATTCATCACTAATCCAAATTCAAATAGCACATGAGCATGATCGACACATAGACAATAATTATTGTTATCTTTCCATCTGTAATATCGACGAAATCTCTTCTCCATTGTAATTCTAGACTACGGTGGAATTGTGCACTGTTCTTTTTTGCCCTCTGTCTCTGGGCTAGTAAATTGAAATTGCACCATAAAGCAATTCTGTTTCGACAACAATATCAGCAGATTCAGGATCATCGTATCACCTACCATCCTTATTTTGTAGTTAGTGGCATAGCATAGAACATATGTGCTACCTATGCCCATATGATCTGTGAGTAATTAAGTAAGTGTTTGAAGAGTGTGCTCTCAAGAGAAAATAAAATCTCATTGTTTTACTCTAGCTCACTATAAGTTTCTAAGTAGTACACGCATTTCATTTTTTTCCCCTCTTCTTTCTCCAATTTTTTCATAATTCAATTGCTCTTTAAATGCACCTACCAAGGTACCAACACCAAAAGCGGCAGTAATTCTTTCGAAATTCTAATTTATTCCAAATCCAATGCATTGAATGAAATTCATCAAAGAAAAATCGGGATAAAGTTCAGATTCAAAAAAACAACGAGTAAAAACTCACAAGTTACAAGTACAAAGCACACATGCATAGTCATGCTCTGCAATTCCATTAATTACTGTGCAAGCTATAGTTGTAGCAGTAGTTGTTACTACAGGTTGCTGTTGCTGTTCTTCTTAGATGAATTAGCTTGCTTATGAATTACGTGATTGAAACACATGAGGGAATGGAATGGAGTAGAACTGCATGCAAATCGATGTGACGTAAGTGTACTAATGTCCATCGAATCTTCAGATACAAATGTACCCATATGAAGTAATTATACATATGCAATGCATTTTTTATTTTAACTTTAAATTGCATTGATACATGAAAAAAAGAATCTGGAAGATCAGAGGGAGCATGTGATTGTAGTGTAGAGTGTGCGTGCATAATTATATAATTATTCTGTAGGCATAATACCATGTCCTGTCCCTGCCAAATCCAAATGTCGAAGTCTAAATAATTTCATTGTCAGGAGTTCGTAGGAAAAATCGCTAATTGTAGTTAATATATGAAGGGTGTATACTGAGCAGGTAACTGCGTTTGCACATGTGTATATGACATCCGCATGGAAATTTATGCCTGTGAGGCATCTACATATCTACATATATATACTTACTAATACTAATTACTTGTAAGTATTTTAAATGGCTTATAGAAATTAATTTATTATCAGTCTTTGGGCATCGCGCGCACCTGTATCACTAAGTCAAAACATGATTCCCAGCTTCAGATCATTATATAAAGAAATATAAAAAAATCAGGGAGATTGTAGAAATAACAATATAATAATAGTATGAAACTAGATAAAGAGTATAGCATGATAATCATAATCTAATGTATGATTAAATAATACCCTCAAGCTCAACTTTAAAAAAGCAAGTAAAAGAAAAGGAGCAAATCCAATCAAAAAATCACACAGTCAAATCAAAGTCTAGGCTCGCAGCGCAACCTTTGTTCAATAATTTCCCTGCAGTTTTTATGCCAAAGAAATCTTATCCTAAACATGCCATGCCCAGGCCAAGCCAGGCATGGCATAAGCCTCGTTTTCTAAGTATCCCTGTATCCATTCCTGACTTGCATGTGCGGAATTAAAATTGGAAATCAAGAGAGGTTACAAATCCAAATCTCTCAATCGTGAAATCACTCGTGGTATCCACTCTTGAAAAATTAGACTCTGTCTAGTTTTACAATGGAATTTTTACATAATACAAGAGCGCAGATAACAAACAAGAAATTTGTTTCTAAATCATTTCCTCAAAACAAGTAAACGTATTTCACATCCACCATCCACATCCTCCCTAATTGCAATGTGGATGTAATACGAAATGAAATGAAATGATATGATGTGATGACGATGACATCAGTCAGCCAGATCAGAGAGTGAGTAAGTAAATGAGTGAGAGATTGAGCAGGAAACGAGGAACGAAGTAACAGACTACATATTGCAGCTAGCGTCAGATAATTACAATTAGTTGCAATCAGCACTTTTTGTTTTTATTCAAAATGAAAAAAGGAAAGAAATTATGCACTCGGCGAGGATAAACTGTACAAAATTAGAAAATTGCATCCCTTTCATTATCCCTTTTCTTTTCATTTCATTCCATCTCATGTCAGAATCATTTCAGTGTTATAGTCTTTCCCATGACAAAATATGAGACGTGCATCTTGTCTTGCCTCGTACTAATATCTGTATCTCTATTTTTTCATTCCACTACACTGCCCAACTTCACTTTTGGCTTTGCATTGCATTACACCACGTTATTCGAAGCAGACTTGGGTTGGCTTGACTTGCAGTAGAGGAGGAAAAATGGTGCACCTTTGCATCCCCTGTCCTGGCTTGTCACTGTCACTCCTTTTAAGCCGAACAAAACTTACGATTAGACTTGAGAACTCGATACTATGTACTTACATGTAATACACAGTAACACGTCAATACTTCACCCCATTGACTTGACTTGATCTCGTATGTTGTAAATGCAATCATTAAAATCAAATTAGCCACAGCTTAGGTTTAATGCTTTGTAGGTTGGGTAGTTGGAATTAGATTCGTCGAATTTAGATAGTATATGGTAAATTGTCAACGGTAAATGGTGTTGGTGATTCGCTGCATTAACTTGCTAGACTAGTCGTTAAGTTTGTAGGTTTTTATAAGAATTCGCTGACGTAGAGGTTCAATAGTTTATGCCGCTGTAGAAACGAATTGTGTGAACCATTTCAGGTTTCTTCGTCTTGGTCTTCGTCAAGCACCCTTAGGGTGCGTGGACATAAATAGTAGAGCTTAGAGACAAAAGACGAAAGGTGGGTTAGAACCGCGACCACGCAATCACAAAAATTTAATATCTGTACAAACCTACCTACCTAGGTACCTAGTATAAATATAGTAAAGCAATGCCAAGCCAAGAATTGCTCATGGCATATCTTTAATATGGTAGCCAGCAAAAGTAACACATACACTAAATTTACTGATTAAACTTGCAACTTGACGTTGATAAATGAAATTCATATGTGAGGACAAACGAAGGGTTTGATCAGGGAAATGATTTTTGCCTAAGCTTTATTTATGACATGCATGACATGAGTTTAACCATTTAAGTTGTTGTACCGTAGGCTGTACACACACAGACACATTTAACAATAAAACTCAATGGAAGTGGAATATAATTATGAACACGTTTAAAAAGCCGAGTCTGAGCATGTTAACTGCGTGTCCTGTCCCGTCTAATAATGTTTTCTAAGTAGTCTACAGTAACACCGTTCTACCTTCGTCTTACAGACTGGACGCCATGTGATAGAAAATGAGCTCATGAGTTTACTTTATGATTTAAAAATGCAATTTCCAGCTGAATAAGTGTTGCCTTCCGATAATAGCTTTGCTTGCGTGCATAATCCTTGTCAAGTCAAGGTAGGTACATACATGGATACCTGTATCAACATCAGCTCACACGGCGCTACTCTAACAGAACAGAGGAGAACAGCATTGACAATTGGCATTAGTAATAACCATTATGTTTCCTCAAGTATTCTCTGTTATTGTTGCCACCTTCTGTTTATTGCTCTCGTATAGTACCAACTTCCACATCCACTTCCACGTACAGTCCAATCCTCTTTGCATTTGTATATTTAGAAACAATTACTTTTCATTTCATCTTTTCTTATCCACGCGTTCAGCGTCTGATTAGATTATGACGCATATATTAAATACACTTTGCATGTCTATGTGTAGTTTCTACCAGGATTTGCTTTTGAATTTACATTTGAAAGGTTGTGGACAACTAGTTAATTAAAGTTGTGGTTCTGTTTTGATTTTGATTCCTCGTCTGCTTGTTTTGTTCTGCTCCTGTTATGTGTCCTGTCACAATTTCATCTCTACGTGAACTTAAACACTTAATAATCAAATGGCAATTATTATTGCTTATGAGCATCTTAAAACATAGCAAATAACACTTGGAGTTATACGTATACATAAGTCCAGAAAAAAGGACCTAGGGATGTCCTACACCTAGGCGGGGTTGATCAATGGATCGAACGAAAATAAAAGTGCTTGAAAGCAAGCTAAGGAAAAGTGTAAAAATGCATTAGATATCCCATTACACAAGGTACAGTATAACCTTTGCTTGGAATGCGCAACTGTTATAAATCCAGATGGAGAGTCTTCAAAATTAAATTGCGTGCATACCAATTTAACCATGGAACAAGTTGCTTGGTAAAAAACCAAACGACGAAAATAAAGTAGAAAGCCTTCAGAACAGTAATAAATCGCATCCAAAAGCAATTCAGATCATGTATTTAAAGCATTAAAGCACCTTTACAATATCCATCATTTACAACGAAGTTTACGATTACAACCGATTCAGGTCTCTAGCTGTGCAAAGTACTATCACTATGCAGGTTTGTTTGTGCTTAGAACACTGTGCCTATTCTATTCTAGGTTGACTTTTTGTGTTGTGAGAGCGGTGAAGAATGGATCAAAGTTAAAAATAAGAAAATATCTTGACAAAATATTTGCACAGCCCTCCATGGTCTAGAGAATAGGTGTAGAGCATATAAAACATCAGATTAAGACTCCATAAAATTATAAATACAAAATGCTCAAGGAAAAGGCGAGGAATGAGAAAATAATGCAAGTGTGGATTTGGACCGAGCGTCTGAGTTTCAAGAGACGAGAGAACAAATGCAAACACAGCACAGGTAGGTGCATAATCGCCGTCCTATACTTGAGACGACGAATCTACGTTTCCCAGTTGTAAAAGTAAAAATCGAATCACACCTTGGATGTATAGTAATGTAAATGTGATGTGAACAAGTGAACATGCGGGACAACGCCCATTGAAATTCGAGAATAAAAAAGCCAAATGTATTAATACACCCAAAGTATCTCTCATTCTGATTGTCTCGAGACACAACAACTACACTGTAGGTATTTATATGTAGAATTGCAACTGCAAGCACTATAACGGACCAAATGTAGGATGACTACTTGTTTCCTCGGTCTACTCTCCTACACATCATCTTATCTCGCAGTATCGAATCGCATCGCATCATATCACTTGCCCAGGTGTATATCTACATACACTGAACATGCAGGGAATAGTCATAGTAATCCAATCCAATGTTAATGACTGATAGACTGCCTGACTGACTGATCCACAGACCCACCGACCAACTCAATTGCGGACTAACGTCAGCACAACAGAAGACACTAGTCTACAGTATTTTCTTCCCAATTCAATTCTACTGCATACACACCGTATACCTTTGCTCTAGTTTAAAATACAGACAACTTTCCACCACATCACGCAGCACATTAGACTATCTTCTCTGCTCCCTCATCTCCTCGGCACACACACATACTGTTATGCATACATGAGAATTCAAATCCAAATCCAATTCAAAATTCAAGCAACTATTCACTATTCCTTTGTCATGTCAATTCGTTTTCATTGATTCTACTAAGCGATCTCCTGGCCTATCTCTTTTACTATAAGATATTACGATTACGAACAAGAGTACATGAACAGATCCATCAATACCTGTAATATCATTTCAATGTTTCAATGGAAGCTTTATGGCGAGCAAGTAAGGCTAAGACAGGACAACACAAGACAAGGCAAGTTGAGTCAAGAGAAGTCGGCTAAATACTATTAACTATCACTATTTGTAATAAAGAATGAGAAATGAATAAATATTTGCCGCCTCCAACGCAACATAATGAAATAGATTACAAGGAAATAATATCTATCAGTTTAATATAATCATTATTTCCAAGTAGTTGATGGTATGCAGAGGAGTAGTATAGGAGAAGTATGGGCATACAGTGTAAGTGTTTTTTTGTAGGCAGGGTGTAATCATGTGCTAATGTGGTGATGTTGATGGCGATGCTGATGCTGGTGTTGGTGCACCTGTTTCTTCGTAGTAATGCGTATCGTAAGGGTATACAGCTGTAATTATATCTACCTATATGAAATAGACTAATTGTATATTTATTGTGGTTAAGTGAATCTGTATCACTCTATAGTAATAACTACAGAGCAAGTATCCTTTTTTGCTATCAAACTATACAACTAGGTACCTGAGTTGTCGTTGTCGACTGTGGATTGCGATCGATCCACCAACACTAACACCAACTCCAACTAGAGCTCCACACAAATACAAATACAAACGCAACCTGTTCACTCTTCGTGACAGTTTGGTCCAGAAAAATGCTAAACTTGTTGCTATTAGAATTTTCAAATAAATTCTCAATTGACAGAAATTATATACTGTTGGTTTTTTTCAGATGGAGATAGAGATTGATATCAAGTAACCAGAACAAGTTGAGCATTGCGAGCACCTTGTGCACTTGTTGCACTGGCCACTCATGCTGTCTGCCTGATGAAGAGTAGTCGACGGAATTATTATTGTGCAGGCCGTCTACGTCTACGCAGACTATCTTTCCTCCACTTTACAACTTGTTCGACGAATATGCTCAGGTGTAATTATGCATCTTGTGTCTTATCTACTTGTATGTATTTCGTGATTCCGGTTACTACGGCGAATTAAGGCGACAACGAGAGCGAAAACGCAAATGAAAACGACAACGACAATAATGACGACGACGATTCTTTTGCCTTCAATGAAAATCCTCATTTTTTACCATTTTTGGTCTGATGTAATATCAATAATAAATAACTTCAATTTCAAAATAATTACAAGTGTAATAATGGTAGGGAAATAGAGATATACAGTTAGTGCAGACTGTAACCCTAATCTCATTTCATTTCTTTCTTTGATGTCTCTGTTTCTGATTTGATTTTCTGATATCACCTTGTCGCATTAATAATCTGCTCTGCTGAATCAGATCGTCGAGGCAATTTAAGGAAGCAAATTTGCCCAGTTGCAATTACCTTTACAGTAGAGAACGGCATTGGAAACCTGAAGTGAAGAGCTCTAGTTGTACTATTTGAACAGTAAGTAAATATTGCAAATTTAATATTACGTCAGCTTAAATCATTGTAGGATTCCGAATTCAATTTGCCTAGTTGAACGTTTTGATATTTGAAAAGTAGTATGCTGGTAGTGGTAGTTTGATGGCTATACAGACGTTTGTATTTGTAGTTGAAGCCATAGAGATAGTATTCTCGTTTTCGCTCTCGTTCTCGTTGTTATTGAATTGGTGTGTAATTTGAGCCCCCACAATAATAATTTGGTATTTCATTGACTCTCTTAAAAAAGCCCAATAACTACCTACTTGACCCTGATTACCTCATGCAATATATAGGCAATACACCTTGCATTGCTGATCACTACCTTGTTTGTGGTACGGAAAAAACTTATTTAATGAATCAGAAATCACAGTTTTCACTCGAGCATACAGCACAGTCTTACATATTATCTAATAATCTCTATAATTATGATTATGATTATTACCATCGTACCTGTATTAGCTTTGTACTCCACACACATGTGTCAAAGATAATTAGTATTCTGTGAGAATAGTCAATATAGCGAAGTTAGAGGCTCTAACCTTAAAATTAATTCTATGCTGAATTTTAATTATTATTTTTGCAATTTGCTGGTCTTCTATTGTTACAGATTTATGTATCCGCGCTCAGATATCGAATTGTGTTACTGCATCCCATTGTATTGCGTACTGCATGGCAATTGCCAATTGCCGATTGAATTGTTCCATGCTGAACGTTGAACAAGAACAAGAACCAGAACTAGCACGGTGAAAAACAGGACAATACAGAATACAGATAACTTGGCTTTGGTTCTTTTCTTATGATCAACAATTTAGAATGAACAACGAATTTAATGTTTAGTAGCTACATGGAGTCTGCTAGCGAAGCAATTGTAGCATAGTTTTTACCTTAACGATTTGCAAATTTGAATTTTTATGGCATTCTGTGATCAACCTTGCACTTACTTTCTGTACTTGCAAAAATTGCAAATAATAAATCATTTGACATCCTGCCAAAGTAGCAAGCAAAGCAAAGCAGAGCAAATCACATGCAAGTCAAATCGAACCAAGATCTGTAGATGTGTACCTGTACTCTGTGGGAAAAAGGAGACAAGGGAGGAATTATGGAAAAAATGGGGCTTGTGCCGTTCCAAATTACTCACTGACAAATAATCATACGATTATTATGACTCTATTGTGCTGTAATTACAACTACAGCTGTATGGAGGCTCTTACTCTTCACAGTGTAAGGCATGACAATTGGCAATCCCAGAATCGTATCAAATTAATTGAGCTCGTACTCGAAATCGCAATATTGGAGCGTGTAGTAATTTACTTATTCATACCAAGTAGGAACTTTGGTTAGATTTGGCTTAGGATTTCGCTTTGCTTTGGCTCTGTTCAAAGCTTGATTCAGCAATTGAATCAAAATTTAATTTATTATTATGGCTTATATTATTATTGGCAGGTACAATATATAGTGCAGAAGCTCGTCAATATAATAATATGGAATTACAACTCATAAATTCTAATAAAGTCAATAAAAAAAGTAAAGGTGAATGTGCCAAACAATACCATACTGTACCATCCCATGTCAATTATCTATGTAGGCAGTCCATTAAATGACTCACTTTATTTTTGAACAATCTCTACGACCTGCTGCTGACGGACTTTGAAAATTCCACCATGCAATTGTCATGCTCAAAATCCCCACCAAAAATTTTCAGGTTAAAATTTGCACATTTCAATTACCTATATCCTGTTATTGTTATACGGTGACTGGGTCTGTGATCGGTGACGGTTTCGCTGTTGCACAAACACCTCCATAGCTTATTGCATACCCAGGTAATTATATTTATGTACTTAGTACAACTTGGCTTTAATAGTTTTTTTAAGCTTTTATTTAACGGGAATAATGATGGCTACCAACATACGTAACTTTCCTCCAAAATATGATAGGGAATTAATCATTTCACTCTTTAATTACACGCAATTTATTATTTAATTTCAGCTCCTCCAATCTACACAGCCATTCACTGACGTAATTTTGCGAGCGTTTTCCCCTTCTTTTGAAGTGGTACTGCTATTACTATTATATTACCACTACACTACCTCGAACTCTCTTTGTGTGGCCATTATTATTTTAGCCGTTTTATATAATTTCTTGTATTTCTAATGATTTTTTAATACTTCCCTGAAGTAATCAGCATCATTTAGACAACATTATCGCACACAACTTTTTTAATCACGTTATTAAATGTTAATTGTAATAAAGTCACAGGGGAGAGACACATGCATAAACATAATATGTGGAGGAAAGGATATCCGCTTTGCAGAATCGTCATAGTCATCGCCATCGTCATCGTATCACCATCTTCCGAAACTTTCTTATCGTTTCCTATGCAGTTTAATTTTCTAAGCTTCTTTGTAGTCAGGTGTATTGTATTGTGAAGGTATATGGCATTCACTGTTTAGTTTCCTAGTAGAGACATATATCTCCTTTAACATATGTCTTACGCATCTGTCTACATCACTTCTGGTTTTACAACTACCTACATATATGGAAAGATGAACAAGGTACTCATCGTCGTACAAAATACAAACAACAAAGACAAACACCTTCGTAGTATCATGCGTACGAGTAAACCTACGCCAAGACCAAGTTAACAAAGGAGTAACTTAAGTTAACTTCCGATTAGAAGCAGTAGCTTACAGTCTCGTTATGGTTGTGATTAAACTTAATTGAATACGCACAAAGCTCATTAAATTTCTAAGCTTGATTTTTCTCCTTAATGCTTCTTGTGGTCGTGTATTTCTTTTCTCCCTACTTGGTTTTTGTTTTTCTCCTCGTTTTCGTTTTTCCCTAATCGTATTCAAACTCGCATAAACTTAAATGGCAAGGATGGTGCACTTACACACGATTATTATGATTACTGATTACCGTTGGCGTTTTAGTTACAAGTGGATAGGCACACTTGTTACTTAATGATATTTAGATCGGATGTGAAAAATAAATGATGCGGAAGCACGGAAATAAAACTTAATATTAGCTGCGATTATTTGCATTTAAACACGGAGTACGGAGACAGGTTAAAAATGATTGCAGTTTACACGTGCACGAGCACAGTTTAGGAGGCGTCACATTCAAATTTTCGAAAATGTAGAAATTACGAATTTATGGGTTTATGAGTCCATGATAATTCCTGTTTACTTACGATTAGAAGTTACTACGTGCTAATGTGTTGGCCACATGGGAAGCGATTTATTGTTTTGACTCAAGCAGAGGAAGAAAATACTACATTATGATTATCCTGGGCTGGAGTGAAACTGAAAGATTTAAATATTGCGTATAGTAATGGTTCCTGTGTACTTAGTCGTAGTTGACTTTTGCTTCATAAATAAATAACCGCAAGTCAATTTACTGTGCTGATGTAGAAAGAAAGATCACATTTTCAAATTGTTCCGTGCGTATATCTGTATCTAGAAAATCAAATAAATTGCGTGGTTGCAGTTTTAGTATACCTGTGGGATAAACTACACAAGATATGAAAAACCTGAATGATAGTTTGATATTGGATAATTGTGTGTAGTCATTTTTGTGGCTTTTAAAAATTTGGTTTGACGTTGATAACCAGAACCTACTGTGACTGTCTGTATACGTTCAACTTGAGCCATCCCTCAGGAAAGGATATTCGAAAATGGCCCTAAACATGAAATAGTTGGAGAATCTAAAAGTTATGAAAGGTTTAGTAATCCAATTTTTCTCTTAAACACACATTAATTTCTGATAATCACGGTCAGAATCAACACGACGGTCACGATGCTTACGATTATGATCGATGTCGACAGTTCGTGTCATGATTGCAACTCTTAAACTCTTTTTTCTTCTTTGTCGACGGAACTTGTAATCATAATTACTTCATAATGATTATTAATTAAAAATTTAATGCTTGTGGAGGATGCACACTTCGATTTGGTTTTGGTATTTGTGCCTATCCTGCAGTGTGGTGTGAAATCAAGTCAAGTCACTTAATGTATGTCATCAATATACTTTTTTTAGGCGTAAATCATCTATGGAAATGTGTAGCCTGCTGTTGATCGTTTATGGTTATGGCCATCATTCAGATGACAGATACCTACCTATGCATTTTCCAACCTCAAATTCTTGGTTTGATGGTCGATGATTTGTTTTTCATCGGTTTCATTATTTCGTAGTTTGCACTCTTGATCGAAATGTAGAATAGCGTAATGTAAGGTAGTGAGTGCAATGGAAGTTAAAGTAACGTAACCTGTCGTAACGTAATTTTTATTTTCACACCCACAAGATTTATAAGGAGTTTTTCTTGATGCTATTTTGTATTGTCTGTCAAATCGAATTTAGGTACTTGAGGCTTTTTAATGCGTTAAAATGATTAATATTAAAATAACCAAGCAATTATGGGATGTGCATGAGATCGCACTTCTCTTCACGCTTGATCAAGATAAATCATCGCAAAGTGCTTATAGTCAATGTTGAGTGGCATCTCCAACTGATGTAGCAATACTATTCTTGCCCTACTGTGTAATTAAAAGTAGCTAATTATTGCCCATTACTTCAATTATTTTTATTAATAATAGACCAACGCTTTGAGAATACGTGGGCTGTGCGGAATAAGAATTACAGTCGTTACAGTTTTTGCGTGTTGCATTAATTATGCTTTCTTTTCAGGTGGAAGACGTATTTCATCGAGACTTTGGCACGCAGAAGAAAGAATTTATCACTGTGTGAAATGAGCCGAGTGGCCCGCCATGGATGTTATTCCGACGGAGTATTTATGATTCATTCAGATTGTTAGCAAGAAAATGGTACCTAACTTAAACGAATTCAATTACCTACAAGAGACAAGCATTGAAACGGATCAACAGTATCATTGGGATTTGGGCAAAGGTCTTTTCATCTCTAATTGGATCCTCGCGCACTATTACGACTAACAGACGAAAAGTACCATGCTGTTTGCTGTTTTACACAACAATTAAATTGATTTATTGTAAGTACACAAAGTACAATCATGACATTGTAGTAATACCAATAATCCTAGTACGGCTGTTGAATTCAAATTCACACTGCCCAATAATAATCAATGAAGCAGCGGCAACGAAAAAAGGTTTTGGAGGACACGGGTCGGGGTCTGTCTGCTTGTAGCCACATGCACTAGGTTTATATGTAAAAGTAAAAAATTGTCTCCTATAATTATACAATCGCCAAAACCAAAGGACCTAGGAAATGGAATTTATTTTAGCCGCTCATAGCTATACTCTTATTCGTTTTCCTTAAGGAAAACTTGTGTAGCATTATTAGCAGGAAATTAAGAAATATAATCTTGACTTCACGAATAAGACAAACCCATTTTGTCGACGTTAATAATGGTTGAGAAAAAATAAACTTGTCCTCAAACCTCTGAAGTCCAAGTCGAATTTTAAAATCATCATCACACTTTGCAGATAGTAATGACAATGAAAATACAAATATCCATGTCTGAACAAAGCAAATTGCCTTATTTTTACACTTTAGACAATACGAACCATATTCTATGGTCAATGAAAACCATGGTTAATTCCATTTCTACGTCCAAATTACTTCTACAATTACCTCAATGTAGCTATGCCCACATTTTTTATCTGAAAGACACATGCATTCGTACAAAATGGAAACGGTGGAGGATGATACTTGGTGTTTTTGCTCATGTCATGTTGAGTCGATTTTTTTTGCATGCGAAAGAAGATGAGTGATGAGTTATACATACTTTGCTTGGTCCTGTCCTGTCTTGTTGTATATAATTCAACTCATTATTGTTGAAAAGGTTTAGATGATTTGTTCAATTTATAAAAAGTAAAATTCAATGTGGGGTTGTAAGTAGGTAGGTCTTCGATATACAATATTTATAGACCATATGAAGATAATTTTGTATACACATTCAAGTGTATTTTCCCATACCCTCAATATTTGTAGCTAGACTTTTTGTGCTGGTACAAGAACCTTTTGAATTTCGTATTCATATTCAATGTATATGAATTCATTAAATTAAATTGTAGTAATTTCATCAAAGGGGTACGTAGGTACATAAGGCGGTTATAGCTATCGTAGAATTATGGAATAGAAGAAGAGAATAGAATGGAATGAGATTGAGAATACCTACACTTTACACTCAGCATGTCTACACCTATCTATTGAAGTTTTGATAGTTTAGTATTCTCGTGTCGACCCCTCACGCATTATTATCATTAACTTTTTTATGTGTATCCGCCTTAATCGTGCAAGGACGAAAAAACTACGTATACATACACCATTCATGTTACTTATAATATTGGAAGTTGCAAGGTGGTGAGCCTTTTCACTTTGAGGAAAAACGTGATTTAATACTTCACTATTTATTTACTCTTGTGTCAAATAAAGATCTATTTTTATGGCTTTGATTTTGATTTCTTGTATTCAGATATAGAAATGTGTCTATTAGCAAGATCATCCTCGTAGTTCTATTGTTTTTACCTTTCTTCTTTTCATGTCGTAAAGAAAACCGTCGTGAACTGTATGCTCATCGTGCAATTTTCTGTTCTTTGAACATCAACAATTGGAGGTTTTTTGGCTAACTTTTTATCAAATCATCCATTGTCAATACTCACATTAAGTCATATGCTAGACTGTGTAAATTTGGGATTACAATTGCAGCTGGTGGTTATACTTATTAAAGGTAATGATGGGCAATCATACCGGGTAAAATTCTGATTTAAATGTATGAGATTTCACTACAGCATTAATATAATAATAATTATTATTATGATTGTTATTATTATTGTACTCTTATTAGCTATAGATGTTGACGAAAACGCAAAGGCAAAAGAAAGATGAGCTGGGCTGGCGCTGGTATTGACGATAAATCAGGTAAAACAAAACCAACGTTCATCTTAATAATTTATATACGGATGCCCAACGCAGTCGTAGCGTAACATGATTAGACAAGTAAATAAATAAAACTATATTGTAATTGTAATTTCCAAAGTACGCAACTTCAATCTTTCAATAAGAGTATCCTTGAAATTACGCAAAAATAGTTTTTTGTCTTAAACCTGACAGCCTTTGCAGAATACCAAATTCTAATTTAATATAGTCCCTTCTACTTTGTTATTGTTGGTAGGTATCGGTATGGACAATGAATAGAATTCGTGCAAGTCTTAACGGACGTCGGATGTTATTCTTTGATTCTAAATAAGGAGAAAACCCATTAAGATGACCTTAAGACAAAGACAAAGTCGAGACGGGACACTGACTAGTGAATTGACTTGACTTGACTTAATACCTACCTGACTTAACTAGTTGTTCTAAGGAGACGATTTAAAATTCAAATAATAGGCTTATAACTATCGCATGAAATCATGAAATATTACTCACCTCAGTGGTATTGAACGAACGCTAACACCAATTCCGATGCATGACTAGTTAAAAAATTCGATTGGATAGGTAAGTAAAATTGATAAACAACCATAAAGGGTAAATTACTATGTAAATTTCTGTATAAAAGTTTAATTTGCTCGTCATAACATGTATAATATTATGTACATACGTAGCTCCTCTTATAGTTAATTTAGCTGTAGGGATAAGATTAGGATGGTATTTGCAGTATGAATTTGAAATTCAGTTTCCTCTTATTTTAATCTCATCTTCATCATTTTTATTCGATAATGATAGGAACGTGAAAGATCGAAACTCCCATCAAACGATCAGGGTAGAATGTCTCCATGTCCTGCATTTTTTGTGAGGCTCATCCTCCATTTTTTGCGTATAGCTTTTGAAACGATTAAGATTAGTTAATTATACACAGCTCAAAATTGAAATTCAATTGAAAACTGAAATCCAAGGAATGCATGAAAAAAGGCAGGCCACAACACCAATACAATCACAACCACAGCACAACCTACAATCCCAGTCATGATACACACTCGAAGGTAGATAAGTTATCCTGGCTAGTGGTTACATAAGGAGACCATACGATAGTCCCTGCAAACATGAATATATGAATAATATTGTCTAATCTGAATACTAAGTACCTACGGAGATTTTGTAACAATTACTTGACTTGACTTGACTTGACTGCTTTAAAATGGAGAAATCGAACAAATGTCTCTACGAACTGGGTCTAAAAAAGTTGGAGTTAAGGGAATAAAAAATCTTTGGATTTTTTCCGTTTCTTATTTTAATGTCTAATGTCCTGCAGGCAGAACGTTCTGAAATTCTGTTCAGTATGCACGGGAGAATATTTCCATACAATGGAGAGACACAAAGCCGTGCATAGCAAGACAGAGTGCAGTCTTCTCTTCTCTTCTATATCGTCCTGTCATAGGAAAGTTTTTGATAATAAAACTTGTAAATAATCATAGAGTGTCACTTATACCTCTTAGGGATTCTGTTGTTTAGTGTGGAGTAGAGTAGTGGAGTGCAGTGTTGTGTTATGTTATGTGGTGGGTGGGTGATTGCTGGTATCTTTCTGTTTTGATATCTAAGGAAGATGATCCTATCATAGATCACCATCATAATAGTATCATATCTATAGATGTACCGTGCGAGTACCTGTATCTAGTACAGATCTAACTCCATACACGTAGCGATGTTTACATTTTGTTTTTTTCTGCTTTAAGAAGAATACGATTTCCCGACCATCCCATTTTCTGTTTGCTTTGTTCACTTTGTTGGTTAATTATACCGTATTTTGTAGATTATTTAAATTATCTTCTCATCCAAATTCTATGCCATCCGTCATTCTTTTATTTCCCTTTTTCACCCACTAATTAGAATTTTATTCATAAATTTATTTATTATTTATTCAATGGGTTTTCAATAGGAAACCATAAATTAATTATCATACGCAGTACAGATTGCGGACATGCAGAGTGCACAGAACACCACAGCAATGCACCGACAATCTCGGGAAAGATGAGGAGAGAAAATTCCCAACTCTCAGCTCTGTCAAATTGCAGGTTGTTCTATCTACTTAGATTCAACAAGTTTCTGTCCAATGCCTCACATTCGTTGGATGATGACTTATGAAAATCCATCGCAGATCCTCAGAAAAGAGCACTAACGACTAATAACATAAGTCACAAAGCGAGCGAAAATGAAAAGAGTGTCAGGATAATGATAGTGATAATAAAGTTTATTATAATAGCAATGGCACAAGCAATGGGAACGTAGCTAAGTATGAATGTGTCTTCTGGGATTTCGTATAAAACTTGCAAAATCCATTATTTTGATAACAGAAACAAATCCATTCAGAAATAAAGCAGGATTGTTTTGAGTTTGAGTTTTGAGTACATGTCCACATTTCATTTCATTTCATTGGATTTTCATGAATGACGACAAAAAGTTCTGAATCATCCCCTCGAGAGTAATAAGACTTGTGAGATCGCATTTACAGGTGAGACCCCACAGCAATAATGCGTAAGCTTGACCGTTGGAAGGCGTGCTAGTGTCTACTTAATAACCCAGTAATAATACAGAATATGATAATCTGTGTACGTAGGTATAGTGTAACTACGAGCGAAGCATAAAACCTGTCCGTTTGGTTTCGTTTTTCCTTTTCTTTTGCGTGGACTCGAGTAAAACAAATAATGCATGAAAATGAATATGAAATAAAAATGGCAAGAAAAAATACATTAAGGTAGAAAGTGAAAATAACAGTTCATCCACTCAACCAATTTGTTATTGGAATTCCATGCAAAGTTTTTGGAAATGGAAATGGACAGGATACGAAACGATTGAGATGAGATGAGCCTGAGCCTGAGTTGATTGAAAATGCAGTGCAGGACAGCCGACAGTAATAACATTACAAATTATGAGCTCTATCCAACCGACTCTCATCGACTGATCAGCTCAGGTTAAATTTCACTTAACTTTTCAAATTTTAACCATGCACGCACACACAACCCATTTCCGTCGTTCATCTTTCATCATTTGCTCGCTGACAAATTGAAATTTCTAATGCAATCGATGAATCTCAACTTGCAATTCCAACTCCAATTTCAACTCGATCGTTTCAATTCAACAAAGAAATGTGAATCTTTTTGCCTCGAGTGTCAAGACGGATTTAGCACGATCAGTGATCAGTGATCAAGCAAAGCCAAAGCTAAAATCCTGTGCCTGTCTACCTGCCTTCAGCATTCTGAACTGGCTATTCTTAGAACTCCTAGAGAAAACCTATCATGACAAATACTTTTCTGCTTAACTGTAAAGGCACACCAGGACAGTGTACATATGTAGCTCTCTACGGGACGATCAAGATGCAAAAATGTAAATTAAAACAAAACTTCAAAACAACACCTATTTTCCACACCGAGGAGAATGATAACGAGAACTTGTGGTAGATAGAGAACAACAGCCCAAGAGAGAGATAAGACATGCCTAGTCGCATACCACAAATCCATTTAGAATTTTGGGAAAAGTCAGAGGACGAGAAGGGAGTCAAACGAAAAACTCAAAGGCAGTACAGCAGGACTAGAGTCAATGAGTGTGACTTGCACAATCTGCGTTATACATTTTTATGTGGTGTGTGACATTCACGTGAAAAATGCTCAGATGGATGACCGATCTATTTAACTTTTGGTGGCCTTCCGATCTTTCATCTATAATTTCTGATTTCTGCTCCCGATAAAAGAAATTAGGCTATGTTATTTATTTAGTTACGTCCAAACTTTTGCTGTTCTCATTCTCTCTGCACTTAAACTTTGAACACTTAATTAACATCGACCTTATTTGGCTCCTATCCAATCCATTCATGTGCATGCAAAGACATCCACGAGAAATACAATCCCATATAGTTCTTTGCCTCTTTCCCTTTTCACAGGCAAACGCAAAGGCGGCAGATATATACACAGGTAATTAATTATGTATATAATAATAATCATAACAATAATAATAGGAATAACTTTACGCAGCACAGGCATGCTGCCAAAGCGAATGGGAATATACAACTGTAGTATTAATATTTAATGAATATTATCATGCTTATTCCTATTAGCACTATGATTATACCTTACTATAATATTAGGTACATACACGGCCATGTATCTATATATTTGCATATTGTGGAAACTTATGAACGTCGAAATAAAACTGGTCTCTAGATTCACGACTAACTGTCAATATAAAAAGCCAGATATACATCTCTAGTTTATCGTGGAAGAATTGGAATTAATATTAAAAAACCAAGTCATGTTGCTTACCATAATAAGGGTAATAATAATGGTATTACTAATTAAACTTATTCGTGGAACATTTAGAATTGTTCTATCTACACGTTTCTTAAATATTCAGAGATATTTGTCCTATTTGCACACTTTTTTCTGCTGTAATTGATCTTCAAATTTTCTATAGGGTTCCTTTATCCTTAATATAAGTAAACTTTGAAGATTTTGTAACTTTAATCGCTTTTAAAACACCAGAAAGTGAACTCTGTATTGCGAGCTGTTTGTTGAACAAGTAAAAGCTGTATGGTGATTTGAATATTTTTTCGAAAAGTAGATACATGGATTTGCATTTTTAGCGACAAGATTCAGCTCGTGTTTATGTGTAAAGCTAATTTCAATTATACGCAAAGTGACGGTGTTTGCTCGTGGTCGTACATGGGAGCCCTTAGGTTGTGTTCCCAGAATGAATTCTCATTATTAATGTATGCTTATGCCTGTTTATTGATTGCTGTGGTCGCAAAGCAAAGTAAAGTAATGCGAAGCCAAGCAAGCTGCATGTGTTCGCCGTGAGCGAATATTGATATGATAATATGACTTAGAATTAAAAAGTGAAAAATGAACGCTATAATAATTAAAATGCTATATAGCTAATGCAATGTAATGAAGCATGAGTATGCAAGAGATTACTTACTTATTCCGCATGTTAAGTCCATTATTGTTAATTCCATCGTTGATTTGTTGTTGCTGTTGAAGTGCCTCCTGTTGCTGATCTTGCTGTTGTTGTTGCTGTTGGAGCAAAGGTACGGCACTGTGGTTGTTGTTAGTGTTTTGGTAATTATTGAGATTATGACTCGTAATATAATTATTATTGCTATTGAGATTGTTGTTGTTGTTGCTGGAAGAGATGGAAAAGGAATTAATTGATTGGGACTGTGAATTTGAGATGGAGACGATGGGGGTTGAGGCAGTGGAAGCTGATGCCGATGTCGACGAAGAAGATGTTGACATTACATCGATTTTTTTGGTGGTAAAATTTAATCTATTATTATTATTGTTACTGTTAATATGATCTGCATTGTGAACAACGTTAAATTCTAATGAAAACACATTGGATTGTCTTTGTACAATTAGATTAAATAAAAGCATTAGAATTATTTTTTGCTCCATTTTGAATTTTTGATTTGTGCGATAAACTTTATTGTTTTTGAACGACGATTGCGGCAGCAATGACTCTCTACTGGATTAGGTCGTATAATATCCTTTTATATTGGTTTCGGTTGGCTCAATTTAATATCCGTAACTGTGCAGTTGTTAGCTGTGGACGGTAATCGAGAAAATAATAAGGAAATCAGTATCAGTTTCAGTTTGTCTTCACAAAGGCTTACGTAACACGTGTCAGTTCTTCACTTTTTTCATCAATCTTTATGAGATTTTACCACCACAAAAACAAAAAGCTGGTTCTGGTGATCCTAACCTAGTAAATTGATTAATAGTGGTTTTATTGCAATGTCAATCAAATCACTGGTCCATTCGATGGAAATATTGCATTAATTATATTGTAATTACTCTCTACTCTCAATTCATTAAGACCCAATAATCAACGTTAGTTAGGGGTCCACATTGTTTACGAGACAAATGCACATGATCCTAACCCAACGGAAGCTACGTGGGTGATTGAAGTGTCAAATCTCCTAGAACTTTCTTTCACTGAGCCACTAACAGCGAGGTAACTAGTAGCGAATCAAATGTGGACTAAATTGGAATTGGAATTGATTCGAAATTGGAAGGGAAATACCGACACAATGGCATGTCACGAGTACAAGTGGATTGGACTCGATTGCAAATGTTCTGTATAGTCAGCTGGGTTTTTGTATAATCAGGAAATTGGAGAAGTAAAGATGAAAGTGAAAAAAATAGTAAAAAAAATCAATGTTCGAATGACTGACACATGTATGAGTGCATGGATTTGTGTATATGTATCTGTTTCAGTTCTAATTGCAGAATTATCTGCTTCACATTTTATTTTCACTTCACTCTCACAGAAAAAAAGCTAATGCTCAAATTTAGTTTGAAAGCACATGAACGATCAAAAAGTTTTCCTCAAACGTACTATTTTTAATTTTTCTTGGTTATTTTTCTGTCTTCACCGTTTAGACAGAGGATCTATACATATATATTTTGATTTAAAAAGTCACGAGACGAGACAATTTTGAAGACTGTATTTTAACGCTGACGAATAATAAGTTCAAGATGTGCGCGTGGTGGCAACAAGGCAGAGACAAAGGCCTAACTAACTTGGCTTGGCTTGGCTGACTTGAGTCTTGAGAGAAATAATCTGTAGTGCAACGAGTCGC
Organism: Ptenothrix huangshanensis; assembly: GCA_036851915.1. NCBI lineage: Eukaryota > Metazoa > Arthropoda > Collembola > Symphypleona > Dicyrtomidae > Ptenothrix > Ptenothrix huangshanensis. The sequence continues at coordinate 28,659 of JAAXYX010000067.1, read as the reverse complement.
TGTCGTCGACTTGGCTTTGTCGTTTTATTGTTGACTTTGTCGCTCAAAGTTTCCAAGTCAAACTGCGATCCTGTCCAAAAGAAGACAAGGTAAGATACGATTCAAATCTAGATGCAGTTTGGACCCGAGCAGTGTATAGAACGAGCGAATTGTTCACATGCGAATAACCCTCTGGCTGTTTTTGTTTTCATAAACTTAAAATTCACAGTTTCAAAGATTGTGTTGATGGAATGTGAAGAATCTTTTATGTCACTTTGGTTTCGATAAGGCACTGGGACTAATGCTATAGTTGTTGGCTGCAACTGGACTGCAACTGCAACGTTCGAGTTCAACCTGAGGAGATACAGATACTCACGAGGAGAATACAAAACATAGACGGAGTTCGTTGGATGGGGACTCGGAGGACAGCAGCAGTGGCTGATTGTGATAAGGAATAGGTAAAGAAGACTGTTTGTGGTACAAAATTAAGTATGGTGCAGCAGATTGAAAGTTTAGATCAAGAATGAAAATTATATTCAATGTGATAGTAGCTTTTTGCCGTAGTCTTGGAGTCTGCACAAGTTTCACTGGTCCACATGTATTCCCACCACATGTACGAACGAAGTCATAGGCAAGTCAGTGCCAAAGCCAAATCATACTATCTCCTCAACAAACCATATTAAAAGGGGGTCTCTCTCCATCTATCTCAAAGGGGAATTTTTTTCTGCCTTGATTTTCATTTCGTCTTTTCTTTCGTCTTGTCTACTCAGATACATACAAGTAGATGCATAAGTGTCTTGACGTGAAGTGAGTACAAGTACAGCACCATACCATGTCACACACAATACATAGTATATTCTCCTCACCTGTACAATCTTTCCTCAGCTGTTACTGTTCTGCTCAACTATTCTGTTCTCTCTGACTGCATGGTTGGGCTCAGGGCTTTGTGTACTATATAGAGCTATATACGGTAGGTACCTACCACCTATTTTGCTATATGATATTTCATTCATATTTATTTGCTACATGCAACTACTCTATATCTGTAAAGGGATCTTGTTATGTACCTCACTGAGCTGTTCAATTCTATTCTCTTCTTTCTTTGCTTTGCTTTGCTTACCTTTGATTTTCTTTGCTTAGCAATGCAGATACAGATAGCTGATTGTTATAGATATCTAATTGTAATTGCATTGCATTGTATTGTATTGTACTGAATTGACTGCAGAGTCATGAGAGGAGGTGTACTAACAATTCTTACGTTTCCCCAGTCACTTCTGAAACATTATCGTACACAATTTCAGGTAGGCAGTCAACCCAGCTCAAGTCAAATCAACTCACCCCATCCGACAGTAAAAGACTGTAACTGTAGCGTTTAGAATCACTTTTGTACATTCTAGTGTAAAGTTTGTCCTGGCTTTTGCCTACTGATTTTGTACTTCTTACGATGTGATGTACCTTCATACATAGATACCTTCGAAGTTACTTTAGCTAACATTAAGTTTGTCTTGAGATGTAAGCTGGACTTATTTACTTAACGGTGGTCAAATGGAAATGCTAATGATACATTCCGTTTTCTATGGCCATATATTATTAGTAAGTTAGTTAAAAGTTACCAACTTCATTAGGGTAGTGGATCTGGCAGTTGGCACTTGTTCTAATACTATAATATTAGTCTTTCGAATATGTGTCTTCCATATTTCTATAATCAACTTACACAGTTTTAAAGCAGCAAAAACAACAATAATAATAACAACAGTCGACACTGTGACTTGCGAACCGAGCATTTAGTATGACCACTAAATCTGCTATCTGTATACCTACCTACTTATTTTTAGACGCAAAATAGCTCTTGGTTTGCTGGATTACCTTTGGAGCATTGTAAGATGTAAACACGTTTTAAAACAAAGCAAATAGCAAGACACATTGTATGAAACTCATCAAATACATATGACTTTTGGCTGTTTTTAAACGCGGTACTTACATACTATTCTATTAGTTTTTGCGCGATATATAGAAACGTTTTGCACCTTTTCAGGTGTAAATTGATCGGAATTTTGCATATGGAGAAGATGCATATATCAAAGTTTGCACCTTGAACAGTGCTATATGTACAAGCGATTGCTGCACGTGTATCTAATCTTAATGGAATTACAGATCTTCAGATCTTCACATGATGATGATGATGATGATGATGATGATAGTGATGATGACGATGGGGTTTTCTCCCAAGCCAACAATAAAGATCCAGATAAAGTTCAATAATGTAATATAGTACTCTCAACTTCATTTTATTATCTCTGCCAATTTCTTATGGCGTAATCGTAATCCTATTTTAATACTTCCATGTAGACAATGCTGTGCTATATGTAGTAATGTAATGTGATGCATGAGTGTAATGTCAAAAGCTAAAATGACAAAGAAAGATTTGAGATTTCAGAGGCGTTGCGTTACGTTGCAACTGTATACATGTTGCATTTTTGCCACCTCAAGAACCCATAACTCTTGGTCTCTATTCAAGTGCTAATCTTAGTCTTGTTCGCAATTCCCAGTGCCGTCAAGTCAAATGAAGTAAAAAAAATGTCAGCCACAAAATCTACATTTGTCCTTATGGAATCTTGTAGGGAGCAAGTGTGTGAAGAAAACCTGAAGCCAATTACGTAAAGAGTGATTATATAATTATTCTATTACTATTATTAGTTACAATGGGAGCAATAGCAGCTTATCACTTTACCATTTACAGCTTACCGTAGCTCCACTTACCGTATTACGCATACAAAGACAAAAACAACTAGAGCTAGAATTAATTACAATTTGGACACGAAGTGTGAAAATAAATGTTGACATGTTGCCTACCGTATTGTACGACATACGACACCACAGACATAAATACATTTACCTATTAACTGCATTTGGCTAAGTGGGCCTGTGAATGTGTTTGGAAAATTGGGAAAACCGTGATAGCAGTGACTTATAGCGTAATGAAAATCATTGCTCAATAGTTTTCATTTTCTTGTAGAACTGCTAGATTTTCACACACCGTGCCCGCATAGTCCAATAAATATGAATTGTTAATAGTTTGAATGTCTAATTAATTACAGGTTTAGTAAATAATTAACAATTCTTCGGCACTATTGCAAATCACTGAGACTGGTAACACTCAAAGTACCTCGTAGCATAAGTGACTTACTAAACGACGAGCATGTTTGTGTTGCTTCTGTTCTAACCTGAGTGATTATGCACGTGTCCTGTTGACGTTGGCTTGTCGTTGAAATTGACGTTACGGTGGATATGTAACCTGATGCTGATATCTGTAGTTAATGAGAATGAGGTATCAGTGAGAAATCTTCATCAACTGTGAGTACTTCATGTGTTTTTGACTTTTTTTATCTGCGCCTACGTAAAAGAAAAGTGGTCAAATACAGACTTACTGAAGCAGGCTGGAAACTTGCTTTATGCACTAGGTATCGCTGCTGGGACTCATAACAATATATTACAATTTGCATAATTTTTACTTTCGGCATTTGCATCAAAATTGCAAGGCAGTTAGAGTAAAAATGAATTATGAATTTATTATATAATTGGAAGTGTAGAAGATGGTGTGATTCACAAATACTATAGCGCTATATAGCTGTCGACTTTTAAGTCTTGAGTGTATATAAACAGTTTTAGTAATATATCCTAATAACTAATAGGTAACAAGAGTCGTAGTGAAAATTTAAATCTTACCCAGTGTTTATACACGTATGTATGGAGCATACATATATGGTTATGGTAATTGGGATGTAATTAGTGAAGGACCTTATCTTTATAACTCGAGTTAGTTTTTATTTATTGACATGGACAGTCAGCAAGTTGGCGCTGGTTTTGGTATGTCGTTCACAGTAAGTCACCAGCTTGATTATGCTTTACTGTTCCTTAGCTATGATTACGTGTTGACTATAACTGCATTGATCAAGTCAAGACAAACATTCTCGTCTTACCTGAGTACTATAGGTGTATATATCTACAGGTCAATAATCATATGGGTAGAAGTTCTAGGCGTATTTGTCTATATTTAAATAGATTTTGTGTAGGAGGCATCATTGTCTATCATTTCTAATGAAGTTGAAGTTGACACGACAGTTTTTGCAACGTAATTTATCTCCATCTGCTTACTGACGACCCTCTAGCCTCTGGCTCTTCTCTCTGTCAGTGGTTGTCTCTATCTCACCTGGCCAAATAATATTATTGACTTTAAACAATTTCTGCAATCTTATATTACTACTGCAACTACAACTAATGCAAGATTAATACTCGATATCGATGCATTGACACGCGATGTGACTTCGGCGTTACCCATGCCATACATATTTCGTTTGGAGTGATAGCGATAGGAAAGAGAAACAGGAAATAAAACAATTTTTATTTTTTCAAATATAATTGTGTGCAAAAAGAAAGTCCAGAGGACAAGTATGAACACAGTGCGTGTACTCTTCTAATCTGTGGAATGCAATGCATTTAGTGCACTCCGTCACTGGTTTAAATATGCAACACGTAACTAGAAGCACCTGAGTTTATATTCTTGCCTACTAAATATTCCCATTGCTATTAATATTGTGGGCCGAACCATCACGACACCTTTTGCGTGTTCACAGATGCCTCCTTACTATTAGCCCAACGCCGCTACTCTAGCACCTGGAATATTTGAACTTGATTTGAAGTCTCAAGTTGAAAATTCACTTTCAATTTCAAAAAGTGTTTAGAAAAGGAAAATGACAAGACAAGCTAGGTCAGATCAATTCGAGCCATTGTGTACACTAGATTGATGCTCGGTAAACGACGCACACGACGACGTCGAAATACACAGAAAGATGAAGGTGCGAGTCTATTTTATCCATGTAGGTAGTTAGCTTTGGATCGTAAAAATACATGGTATGTCTTTAGCTATAAACGACTCATCACTGTAGCTAATGGTTCCAAGTGTGCTATGTACAGGTTTGAGGAATGTAAATATATAATTATTTGCCTGTTTAATTATGCATTTGGAAGAATTGCTGTTGTAAAATGGAAAATATAGGTATGCAATACTTATTGTTAGTAGTGATGATAATGTTGCCTTTTAGGAAAATGTATACATACTTAATATATTCTCTAAATGATTTTGGAACTTGTACACACATACAAGCACATAGGCCTGGAATAGTAGTGTTATATTTGAAAATGTAATTACAAATAATTATAGTCTAGTGCTTCGTACTTTTTCAAAGAATGCAAATGATATGTTTTGATTTTGATCTTGTGCTTGCGTACCTGTTAGATCTTTGAAGACACGTAAATAGCACATGGTTATATTGGGCTACGAAAACATGGGGATGAGAAAAAGTGTGTAAGTGATTTTGGAAAAGAATGGAAAGTAGATTTAGATTCGCAAAGACTTTGAGACAGGCACTGACGACGATTACGAGAATAAATAAGAGTGGTCGTGCTAGAGAAGCAGCAAATAATTCACCTATTCAAATACATTTTGTTTTTTTGTCACATCTTGCAAACAATCGATGCGTAGGCAATGTTTACATAATGCCAGAAATGCCAACTTTTACAGCCATAAGATGCAACAATAGTTGACAACTTCTAGGTACTTACACATACCAGTAGTGGAGAAGAATTTTGTAGTAAAAATGTGAACGAGATAGAGTAATATTCTGCTTCTGGTTGTGATGTGATTGTTCTTACGATTAGTACAAATACAAGTAACAAACTGCAGTCGTGTTCTGGTTCCGATATCTAGAAGCGCTCAACAATAATCTCTAATAAAATTATCAAATTACCAGTATCGTTTCTTCTTATCGCAAGTGTCTCCTATAGACTAGACACGTAACAATATCTACCTACCTACGACAGAGAATGGATGCATAGGTAATAATAAGAGAAAATGATCACTTTCAATTTCCGACACAATTCGGTATTTCAATTCAATGCCACTGTGCTGTCATATCAATTGTGAATTAGCCATAAATAGCACTAATAATATACCTTGTGTGATGGCACCATAATCATCTATATGGCAATGACTTGTTCCCAATGCTCTCAATACAAGCAACATAATAAAATTATTGCGTTATGTATACTTGTCTTTCTGTATGAGTACACGTATGCATTTTATGCAGGCAGAGCATGCAGGTAGAAATGAACATCAGGTGAGAATTCCTAATTATAGACTTGAGCTCTACCAGGTGAAAGTTAATTTTAAATTAGGAACCTATATTTTTTACCAATAATTACATGATCACCATTCATCAATGATGTACAATCCATAAACTATTCAAAACTAGATAATATTATAATTATATACTGGCGTAATTATATAGAAACTTCAAAATAAAAGTACGGCACAGACTACTATATTTTAATCGGACGAGGATACGATATCATCTGTACAAAACGCATAGGTATATCGTCAAGAATTCTGGACAAGAGCATTTAAATAATAATAACTAGTGGGTTATACGATAGAGTACATCGTGAACAGTTATTCTTTCAGGAATCGTAGTGGTTTAGTTTTTGAATTAGCATTTTCTAGATTTAGCTGGTGGTATACCTACTATAATGAATGGAAAGAATTTTTTAGTTAGCAATAACAGCTAAATTGATCGAGAAGACTACCTGTAAGTTTGAAATACTTTGCTACCATCTACCTTGACGGAACGTTGTTAAAGTTAGAAGTGCTTAAACTTCTTGGGAGTAGCTTGCAAAAGTTGCAACAGGACCTCGCTATGTGGTCGTGGTTAGCATGCGTTCGTTCGTTGTCGTTGATGACTCTGACTGGCAAATCAGTTTTTTGCAAATAATTGGCGAAAATATTAAATAGCGGCCTTGCAAATGATATCTACCACGTAAGTTACACAGTTAGGTACTACGTACTAGTAATTTCCATTATATTCCATTACCAAGCACTACCAGCATTCCACTAAAGACCAAAGTTCTAAGAAATCAAAATGGCAGCACCCTAATCGACACAATGCCAAATTATATCGCTTATTAAACTTATTACAATCGTAATCATGATAGAATACAACCATATCCCGCATAATTGACTTGACTCGACCTCGTTAATCAATCAGCTAACGAACGAATTATGAATCTCTAATCCGATTCCAGTCATTTACTGTATATAATTACTGTTGGTTGGTGAAAATTATCAAGTCGAGTTTATGAAGTTATTAAAACAAAAAACATCAATGCAATCAGCAGTATTATGATTGCGCTTGTTCGTTGTTCGTATTTGTTTTGTAGTTTGTACCTACTTTGTCTTGAATGTAAGTTATATTGTAAGATGGTAAGTCCAATCCAACAACCTTTTTTTGTGTTGTGTATTGTGCATAACTAGCTACCATGATTTTTGTAGTTGTGAATTGCGTTTCACCAAATGCTAAAAATATTGGTGGAATCAATAAAAATGAACGGTTCAGCGTAGGCTCATTATTAGCTCCTTCATTTATAGGCAAATGACGTGGCTAATTAATAAAGGCAATCAAGCACTCACACAACACAACACCATTAATATTTCAGGCACAATAGACCGGAATACAAAACAAAGATTTTCGTAATTTGGTTGCGTAATTGGATTCGAATTATTTAGATGTTTTCCAGTTGGTGACGTGCTGTGGCCGTATATTGTACCAAAGTTAATAAAATGAAATGAAATGGGTTATGGACGGTTTCTTGCTAATTTTTGAAGTTATGTAAAATACATGAGGTTCGTGAAAGAAAGACGGAAAGGAACGTGTGAAGGAGCAAATAAAATGCGGTGTAAGGTTTAGTTTTAAGAAAGTTGGGCTCCGGCATTCGGAGTGGAGTACTGAAGTGGAGTGTCTCTTAGTCGTCTGTTTGTATTGATTTCTCATTAAAGCAAAATGATTCGCGAAATTGTCGGAAACAGCCACATTTGCAGGCACAAATTATGTAGCCACGACTTCATGTATGTATATATGTACACGCTCCGAAATCAACCCATCTGTTACTCATCTCATCCACGAAAAAGTTAATCATGAATTTCAGATCTCTTACTCCTTTATAACGTATCTGTTACTTATCTGTTACAGATCTGCTACTCATCTTAGATATGAGTTTTTTCAACTCATCTCGAGATGATTTTAAACACATCTGTTACTGATCTGCTACTCATCTTCCCTCGCATTTACTTATCTCCTACTCATCTCTTACTCATCTAATCAACGAAAAAGTTAATCCTGGATTGTGAATGTTTTATTTTTATTTTTAAGATTTCGACTTCGGAGGGTACACTCTCCGAAGTCACCTCATCTAAGGCGAGTAAGAGATTTACAATCCAGGATAATCTTTTTCGTTGATAAGATGAGTAAGAGATAAGTAGGAGATGAGTTAAAATGAGTAAAGAAGAGTAACAGATAGGTAAGAGATGTCTTAAAAATCATCTCGATATGAGTTAGCCCTGGATTGTAAATGGAGATGGGTTGACTTCGGAGAGTGTACATACCTAACAACATGAAACATTTCTTGAGGCTGCTGGCCTCGACTGATTGACTGACTGCTTAACTGCTTTGAAACCCGAATTCATGTCATCTGTAACCCTTTGCGCTGGTGCTTTTGCAGTTGTCTTTGCCTTTGTCCGAAGAAAGTATTTTAACCGAGTACAACTCGTAGTACCCGACTCCGAATCTCAATCAGAGTTGACATAAAAAAATCGCACTCAACCTCTGCTTGTGATGACGACAATAAGTTAATACAAAAGATAAAACTAGTCCTGTGTAAACTAAATAAATAATGAAACGCCGGTTAATGCCTTCATTCTTCATTTTCCTACCCATGCATAAATGCCTTGGCCTTATGCACCCGTTTACCGGTAAGTACCACGACAGAAGAAATATTTCTCCTACTCCCAATTCCTTTAACGTAAATAATTTCATGAAAGCGCCCAACTTTGAAGCCGTCAACCTTTATCGACTTTGAACCACAAAATTGTACGTCCATGCATAGGTATGTACATATATGTGTGTACTTATATAATGTTGTGCTGTAGTACTTTCTTCCTCGCACTATAAAATTCATATCCGATATGGATTCCGATCGAGCTTTATCGTATACCTCAAGCTGAGTGATTTATTGTTTTCCGGGTAATTTGAAAACTAGCGAAAAGTAATAATTCTTTCTTTTATTCACAGCTTCAAGCCTCGACGCCTTTTTTCTAGCAATCTACGAATTCACGAGCAAATTACAATTTTATTTTATATCCTGAGTTTCAACATAGCCAAAAAAAATCAGAACGACAAATACCATGCATTATAATTTGTCCTTGGATTTGACAAAAATCCCTGACATGGCCGAATGACAAATACCAACATCAACGTAATCTGGGTAGGTTCTCTAATAGGTTATTATTATGCAGTACTAAGAAAGAAATAACTGATTCAGTTCATCAGTAGTAGTCAAAGTCAATAGTTGGTTTGAATCAGGTAAAACTTTTATTTATCAATTAATTGGTATTTTTGAAATATTGTAGAAAAAAAACTAATCTACGTAGATAATTGTATTAACTTTTCGCCCAGGTATAAAGTACACAATAAACTAATGATGCATAATGTGAAAGAAACACGTATGAACGCACAACAATAATGCACAAAAAGTCAAATGCTGCTGGGAGTTCTAGCTCATGTAATTTAAAATGCAAGTTTCTTGAGCAGCAAATAAATATTTCGGTCGACTTCAAAGCCGTGAAGATTATTAGCATCCCCTTGAAGTCTCATCAGAAGTCCACCAAACGAAACGTACGCAGACCTGTGAAGACAAATAAAAAAATTGGTTCATGTCAGTCAAATCAATTGTAATTCTGCATTCGAAAATAATAAAACAAAAAACTTGGTAGAAGCCAGTTTACAAGGAAATTTCATGACGTAAATATAAACAAGAAAGTAAGAACTACAAACACAATATTCATACGAGTATGCTTCATAAATATCTAACAAAGAACTTTTGAAAGTAAGTTTACAAACTTGTAATCACAATCAAAAATAATTCTACAACAAGTAGGCAAAAGAATACAAAAATAATATGAAAACGTCCTAGAAGTATTATTTAGTTTTAAGCATTTTAGAATCGTTTATTTGAATAATTTGTTTCAGCTGAAAGATGTTGATGTTTTATATTTTAAATGGGCCGATAGCTTTGCAAGGGGAGTCCCACCGGCGGTGTGGATAGTGGCGTGTTGTATCCTCACAACCAGCTAACCACACTGCCACCGCGACTCCCCGATGCTAGAAACATTATTTATATCCATTCCAAAATTATTTTTAAGGCTTTTAAAATGTTTAGATTTTTTTATGTGATAAATATATATGTAAGTATTCGTTGCGTTAGAACTTAATGTTATTCACGATTTATTCGATTTGGAAGCGGTACTAAGTGTAACTTTGAGCTATATAACGTATGTTATACATGTTTATTCCTCGTCAATTATTTATGCCTTTTAGTTCTTACAATAAAACTATTCTTTGCTAATTCCTATACACTGCAGCTGTTTGTCTTATTTCTACGACACATCATTCATTTACGCTTGATTCAGTATACAGTGATTTGAATCAACCCAAAACGGTGGGAAGTACTTATGTGAGAACAAATGCAAAACCAACCAACCAAGACTTTTAATTTTCAAACGTAGAAATAGGAAAGAGCCTATGAGCTTGTTTGTGAAGGAATCTACAACCAAGAAACATATATGCATCCATTTAATTGATTCCAAGCCAAAAATTAAACCAAGAAAAGGTGTACAGGACATAATGAAATTCGTGGAGCAAGTCAGATAGAATGGAAAAAGTCTTTCAAAACAAAACATGCTTGTTTATTCTATCGTCGAGATTACACAACCTGGTACAATAGAGCACGCTATTTATGTACATGGAACTGCCAACTCGACTCTCCAAGTATTATAAACGAAACAAAGAACAAACAAGCATGTGAGTGCTGTAATGAATGCTCAAGCTGTAAATAATTATATATAACCACTTGTACCTTCTGGTTAACCCATAATAAAAGATAAATAATATTTCATGAGAAATTCTAAAACGAGAAAGTAGGACTTGATTTTGCAACGTGTCTCTTACAATTCGAAACTTGTATTTTTCGTAACAATGATTTATTTCTTTCAACTTGGTTCTTTTTATATAACACACATCATTCATCATAAGTTATAGGTAGCACGTATTCATAATATTAGGTTACAACACTAGAATCATTTATCGAAAAAGTAAAAATATATGTGTATTACTATCCTAATTGTGAAAAATGAAACTAACCAGTCAACTCGACTGTATGTATAATTATATGAAAGGAAAAAACAAACAATAAAAATAGAAAAGACTGCTCCGTATCGGATAACCTGCTGTAAACGTAAGACTGCATTTTGAAAAACTGTTAGCTCCGACCCCGAAATTTCCGGAATTCAGTGGAGGAGTCTTAATCAAATTGAGACTCCATGAGCATGGCCAATTGCTTGATAACGCTGTCGTTGACTTTAGAGTTCCAAATGTCGTACCAGACCATGCATTTACACGGTGTGTAAATTTTTTACTGAACAAATTTGGCATGTTTTACTTGGAATGGTGGAATCAAACGGTCGCGTAGAAGAATTTGAAAATAAACAAAACGCTGCAAACACAGCTCTGGTACTCATCTGGAACCCAAAAATTATCGTCTGATGCTCAAGCAGTTAGTGGGCCAATGCTCAACTGAATGTTGCTTCCGCTCTATACCAGTCACGCCAGTCAGTAACAAGTTTCTTCTTCTCCAGTTCCTCGCAAACGGGGTTTTCAATGATAACGTTAACAGTACTACAACATTTAGCATCTACTGTCAAATATTTGGTGGAAACTTGACAAAGTAAATGTAAACGAAGAGCAGATGGAAATGTGTAAGAGGAGAAAAACGCTGTACAATAACTTGGGTGATGACTTAGCTGTTGAAGGACGATGATAAGATGACGAGTGAACAGAAATATGTTCCGCTGGCCCGAGTGGTTTTTTCTCTTCAGTTGCTAAAAGAGTTGACAAGTGACTGAGATACCACCAGCTGTGTTCACTCGAATTTTCTTAATTTTAAAATATAAATTTCAAAAAGAAATTCCACGTAGCGAACTCAGAGTGGTTCCCAGTTACTCAAACTCTACAAAGTTCTCTTCAGCTTGCACACCCACTTTTATAGGATGCTCAGCGGAGGGGGAAGTCGCCTTTTGTTTCTTCATTCCTCGTTGCAGATAAGTATTCCGTATGAATTTTCTTTAATCGATTCATTCACCTCTCTTGCATGTAAGTATTTATTTTATTGCAGAATTGAAAATTTAAAACCAACACACTTTGCTAATTCTTACAGCTAGGGGTATGCTTAATGTTAAACACAATAACTAAATCCCTCCCTGTGCAGTCCATGCTAGCCTATGAACAACTACCCTTAGTGTAAACAAATATTATATCAAATTCACGAACGTAATTCCAGTTCTTAAGTAACTACCGTTTTGTACCACTGAGTGTCACCCTTTTGAGAGTTTCGAGAAACATCCATGCCATGGTTATGATTCCAAAGAATTAATTCGAAAAAAGATGACGAGAACTCTTACATATATTGTAAAAACTACCACCGTCAACCGAAACCATATGGCAGCCAAGTTCTTCTACGACTACGTAGTTCCTTCCAAATTCACTTCTGAATTTCCAAACCATCGACTGGCAACGACGAGTAGCCGCAGTCTCCGTCAAAGGTAAGTCGTTAAACTGGTGTACAATAGGCAAAAATTATCCCTCCATTCAAATGCTGATTCTCGAAACATGAAAATAGAGTGACCTAATTTAACGACTGAAAACGACTGTTTTGGATGTATACCCACAGCATGGCAAACTCTACTGGTTCAGTTTCCAGAACATCTAGCCTGCATCTACACAGGATTAGGGTCAAGGGCTAACTGCAGCACGGACTAAAATCGGATCATGTGCATACGCACCAGACACGGGTATCCGGAGGCTCAAAATCCTATTTGTTTTCGACTTAACCTTCAAAAAACGTTCCAGAGACAACCGCTCAACAGACTATATAGGCTCGCTCCATAAACTACACCCATAATACTTGATGAAACTAAAGTAGAACATCAGTTACCCTACCTATACAACCTCCGATGTTCAAAAACTAATTAAATTACATTACGTCTGGCAATAGCATACCTGAATAATTGATATGGACGGAGTTAGCAACCCAAGTTACACAAAGAACTGCTTTTATTTCTCAATGTCAAAAGCGGAGCATGCACGACACTCGCCTATCACATCTATTATTTACACCGCGCTGGTACATACGAACGGTGAAGGTCACTCCGGATATACGAAAACCTTAGAAAATAATCAATATTCCTACGTTCTTGGCAACGACACAGATGATACTCTTTAGGGCATCCAGTGCACCAACAGTGAACGATCAGCTGACGACTGCCTACTATGTAGGTTGAAAGCAAGCCTAAGTGGGTAACCTACTTTTCCCCAATACAGAATAAAACTTTTTCTTTTTTCACAATAATTCAATTGACTGCAATATTCCCATACTCCACTTTCACGACTCTGGATCTCTCTTACCAGTCCACCAACTAGTTCCACCCGAATTCTTTATGCCTAACCATTTCAAGCCAAATATTTACAAATTCATACATACATCATTTGACAAGTTTTAATAAACTACATACGGATATTAATCTAAACATACTACCGCTAATACTAGCGTCTTATGTACTAGGCAGCTCTTATACAGCATTTAATTTTAAAATCAACAATGGCAATGCCAGCCGAAATAAGTAATTACATATCTGGCTAAACCGTTAAAAAGTAAACCACTAAACAGAACAAGAACACAGGAAACACCGAGAAAAAGGTAAGAAGTCAGAAGAAACTTACAATCTGGAAACAGTCGAGTCGGATGATTCATCGCCTTCAATACGATAAATTTTGCCAAACATTACATATTCAAATGAATCAGCTCGTGATGGACCTGCCTCCAACGGTGTCCACTCACCAGACTCTGCGTACCCATCTTCCCGCAGTGTCGTCGCCAGTACCAGACGAAACTTGTCACCTAGAATTTTCAAATCACATTGAATTATAGTAGACTCCAAGTAACTTCCTCGATCATAACATGCCGAACGTGCAATACCAGCACAAAATATTCCATCACATGCATTGATTAGTCTTTCAAATTATCCATGAATAATATAATTACAATTAATTACACGCTAATCGCAAGTTCTAAGAAATTTACCAAGCTCCATGGGATAGATCCAAGAATTAATATCCAAAATCAAATCCATCTTGAATGACTCACTCTCGCAGTGAAGTCGGCTCACTAAAACCAACAAACAAAACAAGCATTGAAAATTAATATTCAAACTCAAATAATTACGCAACCCTCCCTTTCCTCCTTGCGGCTAACGAAGCATCCGAAAAACTGTACACAAGGGTGTGAACGAGTAGCTTCCCTTTGTCTCCACGTTCAACCTTGACCGATGATGATTATTTTTCTTGTTACTCCTAGCAGTATTTGCCATCAATTTTAGAGTTGGTTATTAAACGAAACCAATTTAGCAAAAATAAAATTTTTCGCATCAAAAGTCCATATTGGCTTCCTCGTATAGGTGAGTACGTATACAATATTTCCCTCCAGCTATAACAATAATACCTTCGTACTGAACACTCCTATGGGAAAAATTATTTCATCCAATCCTTTTGAATTCCACTCCAAATCCCAATCACAAACTACAACTACTAACTCACAATCTAACTACAAAGCTGTTTAGATGTGCACAATTGTATTGTAATGCTTTCGGAAAAAAGGTTCTTTCATTTCAACATGCCTTTTCCCTCTCCCTCTGGACTCAAGTTTAGTTTCGTTTCGACCCTGCATGGAAACCACGATTTCTTTGTTCATTAGCTAATGCTATAATAGGTTTGTTCGAAGCTCATGGACACAGGATTCATGGCCTGAAAAAAGTAGAGAAGTAGTATACTCCAACTTACTTACTCTACTATTCGACCAAATAGAGTGTAGTATTATGACGTGAAGAGTCATGATGCGCATACAGCACGCATTTGGCGTCTACTCCCATCCACTTTGTCATAGAATCCAAATCGCCACAGTCACAGTATTAATACATTCATAATACTAGCATTGGATCAGTCAGCGTCATTCTCGTCAGCATTTCCCAAACAACCTTACATGTTTCAATTCGCGAATACGAACCAATTACAGCCGA
Source organism: Ptenothrix huangshanensis (assembly GCA_036851915.1). Classification (NCBI taxonomy): domain Eukaryota; kingdom Metazoa; phylum Arthropoda; class Collembola; order Symphypleona; family Dicyrtomidae; genus Ptenothrix; species Ptenothrix huangshanensis. Next base: position 13,388 of record JAAXYX010000067.1, on the reverse strand, counting down.
ATCCCTTTCATCCGTAAATACAACTTACAAACTGTCTTCTACTAGAGCATACATAACTACATGCGACCACAAAAACTACAACCAAAACCAGCAGCTAACCCTCCATGGGGATGACTGCAATATGGAATGCAATACGGTCCTATGTCCATTCTTCCCTTTCAATTGAAAATCAGCAATTCCATTGCAAGTTGTGAACCACAGAAAAAAAGGTTTCTTCCTCCACTAGGTTTACTAAACATTTGATTGGAATTGAGCTTGGACATTTTTGACCGGGTAGTAGTGAGCATAAGTAGATAATTTTGTGTACGCGAGAGAACAGTAACATCAACAATACACAAGGGATAAGCACAGGCTGTTTTGCCGTGCATTCAATTCCCCTGTGATTGCTATACCCGAACCATAATACAGTGCTAACGCCAACTACGCCAATGGCAATGTGACTTTGACACATGGAGAAAAATCAATATGACTTTCATATGATTCGCCAACAGTGACGTCAAGCGTAGGAGTTTTTCAAGCTATACAAGTTCTCTCAAGTCATAGACACAGATGTGCTCCTGTAGCAAATAAATGCTGCTAGGAGTGCTAGGTAGAATTCCGCGACCGCTATACTGCATGTGGCTACATGTGGGAGACTCGGCAAATACATCCACTCCTATACCAGACCATGACCGTCATTTTGCACAAGATAGATTCTCCAATGCCTCCAACTCGAATCCCACACTCATTTTATGGAGGAGAGTCTAAAGTGACTCGAGGACGGTGGGTGTTTCAGCTGGCAAGCATTACCACGAAAACAAGTACCAGAACAGAACATTTCAACATATCTAGTGGCGAATAGAGAATAGAATTCTTGGAATAGCGTCCACGTCGACTAGGGGTAGATTTCATTTCAGCTGCAAAACTTTGGGGTCCAACTTTTGCGAGCTTTTTTGCACACTGGGCGTGGGCTCTGACGATTCGTCAGTGTTCGGTCCATATGTACAAGTTTGAGTGGAAAGTAAGTATTTACTGCCGCTGCCACTGGTACTGGCACATCAACTTGTATGCAGTGTCAATGTCGATGCTTCTGCTCTCTTTAGGTTCAAAGAAAATCAGGCGCGCAAGGCAAAGGAAGAATGAGAGACAAGGGTAGGTAAGTAGTTTGACTCAGGCCTTCGCTACAGCAGTGCAAACTTCCACTTCCCCATTCTACGTACGTACCTAAATACCTGATATATATTGTGAAAAGCAATCGCAATAAGTTTGCATTTTCGCAATGGACTCCTTTAACTCTTTAACTTCACTTTAACTCACTTCAGTTATGGCTGTGCGAATTTCCTTGTTATCTTCAGCGCTATGTATGGCGTGTATCGTGCTGCTAAGTAAATACTGATACCGAATTGATTTTTTCCCTTGAGCATGAACATGAAATCCACTTGCAGTGCTTAAATACACATATCTGTCTCTATACAATCACTCTGACTTAAGTCTATCCCTATCACTATGCCCATGTCCCGACCCATCCTACATATCCTCAACAAGGACACAACAATAATAATAATAATAATGTGAAATATGTATCTGTTCGATTGACTTTGAACTTGAAAACTAGACTATATAGCAATTGGGATTGGGAAACATTAGACCACGGAATCCAATTGCTCCATGCTTATGTTCGTATCTATCTCATTCCATCCATTCCATTCAATGTCATCCCTATACCTGTACATTCCTACATCCTTGCGTATTTGCCATTCACAGGTGAAATGTGTCTACCATAAACAAGGAACAACCTTAACCTTATCATTCTGCCATATCATTCCCATGTGGAAATCTCAAATGAAATTTCAACAAAATATGGCAATAATTAATCTAGGGATTTTTCGAAAAATCACTGGAACATCCCATAAGGTAGCAACATTGCATTGCATCCTTTGCATAATTCACAGAGAGATACATAAATACACAGCCATAACTAACTTTTAATACGGACAGAGGTAGACGTAATTTACCCAAGCTGATACCTTCCGATCATTAATTTCCACGAGCCGAGCATGTGCAAAATTGCTTTGCTTTCATCACACACAGACAGAAGAGAGTTCAGGTAAAATTTGCGCACATCAATTCATGCCTAGGAAGAGAGAGAGAGACAGAATTGACAACGACGACAAAACCTTCGTTGCTCTGCACAATCGTGAGAGAAGGAGGAGTTTTTCGAGTATTAGAGTTTTGCGAAAACCTTGAATTTTCCTTCGTGACCTTGCTAAAGGACAGTATAGATTTTTTTCGCCAAACTTGCTCCCGCTCTAACTCACAGACTCTGTTGGTGTTGATGCTTCCCTGCTTGCCTCGCTTTGCCATTGCCTTTGGTTTCTTGGGTTGCCTTGCTCTTGGTTTCCCATTCGTATGCTTGTATATTCTCCCCTATAGTATATGCTGCCTTTATACTCTCTTTCTTAAAACATTACATAGAAGGGAATCAATACTTGGTTCTCGTTCCCCTGCAGCCTTAAACCTTTTTCCTCAACTTTGCTTTGCCTCTCCTATGTATAATATGTATCCCTGGTACATGCTCTGACTCGAATCGCAATCTCCGTGCTCCTATACAGTTGCTGTTGCTAGTTGCTACATGTGTTTGTGTGCCTGACTGACTGAGAAACACTCTTCTGCGCTTGTTCTTCCCTCGCCAAAGCCAAACTACATTATTAAGTACACCCTTGAACTTCAACTTGAAAACTCGACTCAAACCCAACATCATGCAACAGAGAAAAAAAACTTTTTTTTCAATGTCAATTCCTACTCATATCCATTTAAATTATATTTTGTATTTAAATCAATCCTTCATTATATATTATATTATTACACTTATGCGAACTTGCCATTATTTTCCAACTCAAATTATATATTATCACTCCCAACGGTAAAGAAAAAAATAATGGTAATATAAAACAGCTACATGCATGCATAAGATTCCAACATTTAGCTGTTACATTGGTGAGAGTCAAGTAGCCACGAGTCGAGAGTTTTTGTTTCTCGTCTTAATATCTATCATATCTACCTAAATATATATATGTACTAAACTAAACACAGACAATGTCAAAGCCAAGTCTACACGTACACACACGTCTACAGCTTTGACTATGGATCTGACATTGAATCGAATAAAAAACAATAGAAGAGTTAAGCAACTAAAAATATGGCGTGTGGATAATCGTCCCAGCAATTATAATATGAACACTGAACTACAGACAAACTGAAGATCATCAAGTGTTTAGCTTCAACATTAACAAGATAATCGCTCAGATGAATCAAAAATTTGGTCAGGAATCAAAGTGTACAACACGTAGGTTCGAGCCTCGGTCATCACAATCCCAATTTAACCCAAACTATCCAAACTTTATTATATATAGGAGTATGATATATGTATACATATTGATAATCTACCTATTCTATCCATCCTCAATCTGGGATTTTAAATTCATTTACATAAATAACGATTGTGCAGACCGAGATAATGACACGTTCCCAGATTCGTAACTCAATGGAATGGAAGCCGACATATTTTCATATGCCATTACATTTCATTCCATACGTCGTCACTCAACCTTCAACTACTACATGTATATGTAGTTATATGTAATCACATAGAACTTTCAGATTTCCGAGTAATCAATTCCATCTTTTAAACTTTAAATACACAACCACTAGTGTAGTCTACAGTAGGGCACACTATGTCTTGGTGGGTGATTGGATCGACCGATAACATGGCAAGGAAATTATAAAGTAAATACTGCAAGCCCAAGTACCAACATTGTTAATATCACGTATACCATCTATATTTACAAGGTTAGGGTAAATGTATTTACTTGAACTGTGATATAAATACAATTACATCTATAAGTACACAGACGGTTTGTTCTTTCAAGGAAAACATATTCTAAATATTTTTGACACTCGGGACATTCACCTACATACAATACAGCGACGACGAACTGCGTTGCAATCCACTCGGATCCAATCGAATCCAACGAAAGGATTCCCACTCCGAGGGAACAAGTTTTCTATAATAGTAGGTGCAAATTACAAAAATTAATTGCGTAGTTTAAAATGCACACAAGGTTAAATTATGTACAGGATAAAAGTTGGCAATTGACTTGACAGAAGAGTACACGAGCATCTCCGACGGTACAGACGAGCGGTACATAACCCATGAGTCAGGTCACTCACAACACAAAATACCAACAGCAACAACAACCATACATTCCTCCATTACATACCAAACTATGCCATGCCATCAAAATCCACGTCAAACACTTGGGCACATAAACAGTAAGTCAGTGTTATAGAATTTAGCATTTTAAGCATATTTTAACAACATCCACATACATCCCATGCAATGTACTTTGCGTCCATCAAACTGCTAGCATAATTCTTCCTTCCTACAACAATTCAAATTTAGACTGCACCATTCTCTCCTTCTGCTTGAATGGACGCAAGCAAATGGAAATGGAATGCACCTTTCACGATCCCAACATAAAATGACACAGCACGACAAACCCAACAGTCAACGTTCAACATTTCATTCAGATGCATCCGAATTGCAAAATAACGAAATAAAAATTACACAAGGAAAACCATTCATGTATTAATCACTTTTAAAAATAACGATGACATTTGCACAGGTTTCCCTTATCCGACAGCACACAATTTAGTAGACAACCGTGTACTCCATTCACCCTACTCAGTAACATGGATTAGAGATACCTGTACACAATGCACACAAACCATTCTCTACTCTGCTGTTTGTGGCTCTGCCTCCGTGCCTCTGGTGCATCTTACATTTCATGAGCTCACTCAAACATATGATAAAGTATGTCATAATATATGCGCTACTTAATACCATGGCCAGCAGTGCTAGTAGCATTATCAGCAGCTTCAGCCTCAGCACAACCACTAGCTCATGTAGCAGTTCAATTGTACAAGAGTACAAATACGATTACTAAATATTTCATTTTCATTATTTAACGTTCTCTCATCTATCCACCTATTATCCTATTATTATTTTTTTGCTCAAGGTTATAACTTCAATGTTCCATGCAATGTCAGAGTCATAGGCACATGCAACGACACAGAGAGTGGAAGAGAGAGAGAGAGAGAGAGAGAGAGAAAAGACGAAGCCAACGTAATGGCAATACTTTTCAGGTACAATGTACAATAAGTATCTAATTTTATTGTCAGTAGAATTCTGTCCATTTTCTATACATACACGCACCCATCTGTACTTCTACTTAATCAACTTCGAGTCCAGCTTATCTATGCTCACCTATAAAAAATCACCTAGGGAATCTCTTCCCTTGCATTTCAGCATTTAGTACCGAGTCATTTACATGTTATAGCTATGCAATGCCATATCATGTCATGCGACACTATACCATCCTGTGAACATCATATGATGCACAAAATACCTACATACTAATTGTGAAATTCATCGTTTTTATGTCCGACCATAATATGCACCGTGAATACGAGGATGTGAGTAGGAGCGAAATAAATATTTAATATCATGTCATTTGGAATCGCGAATACAGATATTCTACCATTCCAAAGACAACCTATTAAATCGAATAAATTGCTCTAAACGAAGAACCTCATTACAGCTACAGATGCAGCACAACTCCATGTTGAAAATGTCCATATGCTTACAATTTTGTAGTTTAGTGCTTTTTCCTACTTGTGTTGTACTTGAGGCTGAAGCAATGTGGTTAGAGAGTCAGCAAAAACGCAAGCTATTAAATTCGATTTTTCTGCACCACCTTCCATCATAGTCTTGAACATGAGACAAAGACATTTTATAACTGTACGAACTACCAGCACGGCTGTACACATCATTAATCCACCACTAGCAAATTCCACTAAGACGTTTGCAATAAAAATGGCAAACGGCATTGTATACATAGCTACAGACCTACGTGGAGCCCAATCTACCTACATGGAACCCAGGGAGAAATGATGTGCAATGCAATGCAAATTGCAGTGCAACAGTTTCCAAGTCCTTTGACAATTCCTATCCAATTCAGCAAGATCGTTCGGTATCATCACTGTATGGGTATTGGCATTGGTATGGTAGCTGTGGACATGTGACAAAAAGCTTTAAAATGACGTATGCTATTAAATGGCGTTGATCGATAATATATGTACCCACTATGACATAGTTAGATTCTCCACTACAGGCAACGAATATATACACATACAGGTATCCGCCTACAACCAATACAATGGCATGACGTCAAAATTCAGTTTCAAAAACAAAAACCATCCAATAGATGCTTGCACTGCAAAAATTTGACAAGGGATGTGGAATCTTGGGATCAAATCTTAATAGAGAATCTCTGGCGAAACTCAACAAACGATGCATAAGATAAGATATAGTTTCCCTATATGCCAACAAGCCAGGCAATGATAAACAGCTGATGTAACCTTGAACGCGCTATGCACCTGTATCCCGTACTCCTCTACATATTCTTACCAACTACTGAGTATGTACACAAATATATTCTACCGAAAGGAGAATTATGAATAAATTACTTACCACACTGATGACGGCTTACAAGTTGAAATATTTGTATTATTTCTGTCTTGATCAATAATACAGGCCCGAAAGGTTCGCGAATTTCATCAAAAAATGGAAACTTTCACTCAATCGACATCTCGATGGAAACGTCATAGTCATTTTTTGACGTTGATTCTCAAAATTCCTTCCAATTACCTACCCTAACCGAACTTCGTGTACAGCTCGTTATTTTCCCCCTAATCTTCTTACCCTAATGTTACCCATCTGGGCAAAAACGAAATTTTGACGGCCCTCTAGGAAAATGGAAAATAAGAAATGTCCCTACAATCCTTTCCACAGTAATACCCATACTTTTACTCCTATTTTTTCCTCCCAATGAGAAAGTCTAGCAGAAAAATCACAAAATACTATTACAAAATTTTGATAAAAACAAGAAAAGACCGACTGCCAGTTGGAAATGACTCTATAGGAAATAAACTGAAAACTGAAAGTATTCTGCTTCAGTATACGAGTATACACAGAATGTCCGTGAGGAAAAAATGAGGAGAAACCCAAGAGCCCCCAGAACTTTCCTCCAGTTGCTGCGAATACTAAACTGGTATGATTCATACAAGAGAATTTCTTCTCAAGAAAGGAATATAAACCGTTCTAGGTCTGTGTGCAGAACGTGATGGAATGAAATTCCCTTTTTGCCATTTTGCAAAACTGCGCCGATACACTCACTCTATTCCCTGTGCTTCTCGGCTCCTCTCTGCTGGCTTGGCTTCACTTTGGTTTGGCTTGTTAGATACTTTGCGAGGTACCTACTCTTCTTTTCTCTCCTCGTCGTTTGCTAAATTACGCTGACGCTCATACCCTGACTCTGACTTTGAAACTCGAAACGTTTTTGCACAAAAGGTTGGCTCCATGCAATACGTAAGGAAGTGCTGGTCTCCACTCCTGCTCCCGTCTCCCCGTATCCACAACCACTCCACCAACTACGAGTACCAACCAACCAACCAACCTTAGGTGTATTATTAAATATGTAAGCAGGATAGCCTTGTGAGAGTGGCAAGCTCACTTCTCCAACTCCAACAACTCTCCTTCACTTTCAGCACCAGCCAAATTCAGCAATGTACGAATCCATCCACATCGTACTTCCCAAAGTACTAATATGTAGCTAAATTCATATACATGCAGAAATATGTTTGTGAGTGAGTGGTAAATTTAAAACGAGGGAAGGTTTGCAGATCTAATTTTTTCCCTCTGCTCGATGACTCTCACTCAGCGCTAGTCTGGTGTTCTGTTGTCTGGTACCTACGTAACCTCCAAACCCAAGTCATCGCCATCTCCATCACCATGGTTTTAATAATAAGGGGTAACGTTTCCACTCTTTCGAGTTTCGAGTTTGGGAAGTCCGGGAGGGAAGAGCGAACCCATCAACATTTCCAATGCCTACATATAACGTCAGATCCTTTATCCTTTCCTCGCCAGAATCACCACCGTCCCGCTTCTCCTTCAGCTTCTTCACTCCTAACTTTCCCACTTACTTTTTTCGCAAACCCATAACGCTACGTTCTTCTCACTTGTATAAGCCCCAGCTCCAACACAAACTAACTAGGCATTAAACAGTAAGCAGGTAGACCAACATTGCTAACGTACATCAGTTATTATCCCATATACGTAACTCAGACCAAAAGATCCGCTTTGAAGCCATGTCATGACATGGCATTGTATGCAATGGTCATGTGTGGTATTATGTTGCTCCAAGACACGGCATCGCATCCCCTGATGAATATGTGTTTGCCACTGAACAACACAACACAACAAATCCCCACCCAATGCAAGTAAAACAGGCATCTCTACACTAACTCTCCACTAAACTCAAACTCACTGGCAAAAGCACACCACACCAAGCTAACAGCGTAACAACAAACTGTGTACATCCGAATGGTGCAAAGCCCCCTATAAAATACATAGATAAAATTACATCCAAAACCAACTTTTCACAACACATCTACCACTTGCATACATACAGCCCTGCCTCCATGCCTCTCTCCTGCCTTATTACTGTTGACGTTCACGTTGACTGTTCCACTGCTGTACGCTGTGCAAATAGCTACAAACCCTGCGCTAGTAAGAATGACGTCGAGCACACTTAACCTTGCAAAAATTAAAATTTTCATAATATCGAACACAACACAAGGCCCACGCAGATACCAGACCAATCCACACCATACCACGCCATCATATTTCATATTCACACAATACTCAAAGCCTAGCAGCCATACTCCTATGGCTTCTCTATTATGTACTGCAAATCGGCATACTAAAACTGCTCCTGCTCATCTTCCTCTCCTCGCTCCTCCAAAAAATGTCCAGAAGGAATTAACGACCAGACGGAAGCCGTCGGAATAAACAATATTAAATAATGATGCTCACTCCTCAATCAGAGTCACAAAGTGTAAAACCGACATCGGAGACCAACAAACTACAAAATTAAAATCGAATCAAACTGCGATTTCTTTCACAATTTCAATTTGAAACTTTTCTGCCTTTCATCCCAGCCAACAGACTATAATTAAGACTTGACTCCAATTAATTGATGAATCCAATTCCAATTCAATTCAATTGGATTGATTCTGTTCCATCTCAACACAGTCCAGTCCAACACAGAACACAAATATACATACATGACAACGACAACGACAACCTTAGATTCTTAGATATGATGCTGATATGCCTAGCTATAGAGTATACCCTGTACTGTACGACAGAATGGTGATGGCATTGGGAAACGTTGAAAGTAACAAGATATATTTTATTTTTACTATCCCTTTCAATTTGGATATGCACATGGGCATCTCGAAAGGAAAACAAGCTCCTCTGTTCTGATTCTAATAGCATGATATCAAAAGCAAGGACAATGACGTCAACCGGTTTTTTATAAAGTCAAAGACACACAAGTGGGCGTTCTGGAGTTTAATACATGTTCGACTTAGTACTGAGAACACGGAGAAGTGTTGAAACCAGCGCTAAAACCAATGCACTGTGCAATGCCACCAATACCTGCCTTCCCCCCATCCTTTATCCATACATCCATTCCATTCCTTGCCGTTTCCATCCATCTGCCTATCCATACGCCCATGACTCTAAATCCAGAGATGTATGGATATGGATACCATTCTCCCATTCCACATGAAATTCAATACTAGCATGCTTTAACACTTAACTATTTTCTGTATGCCTGTCTGTCCGTATCCCTCCTCTCGTCCCTCAGGACTCAGGATAGGCATCCATGTAGATATTTATATGCACAGGTAGCTACCTACATTGAGAAAAATTCCCTGTCACTTTTTGCTTGAGAATGCGAATCTTCTATTATTCAGTTAGGTGTTGGAAAAGCGGGGGAAGCTCAAGTACACACAAGAACACCATCTGATTTGCAAATGAACAACATACTCACGTTCTCCATACAACTAGAGTCAAAGTAAGGACCAGAACCAGAACTCGACCCAGAACCAACACTAGCACCAGCACAAGGTATCCCACAGCGATAGTCATCCCGGTCTTTTCCCTCCGACTCCTTACTGCTCATAGTGCATTATTATGACTATTACCTACTACATATCTCCTCTCCTTGCCGACGCGACTATTCACCATTCGCAAAAATCTTGTAGGGAATGGCATGCAGGTATATATATATCGCAAACTACCTACCTTTTTTTGCCGCGGTTTTACTGGGAAAAGAAAATGCTGCAGGGGAGATGAATAAATGGGGATCTCTTCCCATCCGGATGTTTGCATGCGATGCAAAACTTCCATCTTGAACAGCACAATATTTCATAGGTTGTGCTGGCTACGAGCTATTGAGGTATGCAATCACGGACTAAGGGAAGCTACGGAATCTCAGCCTCACTTGATCAACATCATGACGGTGATGATGATGCTTTTGATGCTGTTGATGCCTGCTGCTTCTCCATCCCTCTCGTCTTAGCTTTCATTCCATTCCACTTGGTTTCAATGGATCTTTCAAGGAGGCTGAACATGAAGAGAGGGAATGGAATGGAGACAAAGAGATCGGGCATTGACATTGCAAAATTATAGCTGGGGGCAATCTTTTTTCTATCATTACGTAATTAAGTATGGGCATGGTAGGTCGAGATCAAGAGTTTCGAGGTAGGGTAGGTACAGGTAGACTTTCATCCGCACAGCTATAGAAATAGCAAAAGCAGCAATGCATGCAGGCAAGAGAAGAATACCTGCATTACCTGCTTCTTTTGCACATACCTACAACATCTACACCCCATCAACTTCACTCTCGTCGTACATTCGAATTCGTTTCGTGCTCATTACCTACAGGTACTTGAATAATGAACAGAGAGGATTTTGTCCTGTGAACATCCTGATTTTATGGCCTCAGGGTTAAGCTTTGAGGCTTGGTATTTTATGGGTTTATATTATTAAGTACATTTTTAATTAACCATATATAGTTAGTTGCTTTCCTTCACCCTTCCTTGTCGCTTCCCTCCTCGTCTCTCTCTCTTCCTCCCTCCCCTTCTCTCTCACTCTCATCGTCTCATTCAGATGCGATACAATCGCTTCGTCAAGATCAACCCTCCAAAAGTCAAGCCTAAAAAACTAAATAAAATAATGAAGAATCATCAAAATCGCTCGTTACATTTTATAGAGCATGCAAGATTGATTCTAATTCCCAAAGTGAACCACATGAACAAGCTCATTTAATTTGGCATCATTCTCACTTTCTGACTCTGCCTTCACCTTTCACTAGATAGAGATGCCCTGACTCTTCTACACACTCACATATTATGTGCTATTCACACTCCGCTTTCTGTGTATTGTCTACTTACAATTACGATGCGGTGCCAGCAACAAAGACAGTGTTATAAAACTACTGTGTTCAAAGGAAATTACCTCGCTGTGGAGCGAAGAGGGAAAGGAGCGTAACATCACATCTTTATGACCGCTAAATCTTTTTCAAACTCCACGAATGCGAGAGAAAATGAGGTGGATTAGATACCATTCATTTAGTATCACCATTATCATCATCACCACCGCCATGATGAAACACCCTGACTACATTTACAATTAAAATATCACAAATAAATCCTTCCAATTATACGTAAGCGTAAAAAATTACGAAACAATCGCTTCATACAATTTCCAAACTTACAAACAATACCTTCAATCATTTTCAACCACAACAAGATTTTCGTTTTTTAAGATCGTCATTCAATAAACAAAATGTAAATATTTACAAAATATGCAGTGACTTGACTTGACTTGAATTGACACTGACATTAGAGTTGGAATTTGCCGGATCATAGCCTGAATCGACCGAAGCTCGGGCTCAGGCTCAAACTCCGGTCGGCATTGACACTTTCGAAAAGACGACCGTGAGAAGGATCAAAGGAGAAGAGAATTTTCCCTTCTTTTCTATTCTTAGCAGCCACAACCAGATCATCAATATCAACACACATATCTTACTCCACACGTTCTCTCTAATAACAACTTGTTTCACAACTATAAGCAAGTTTTGAAACTATCTTCTAAGGAGGATTTCTACACTAATTGCAATAAATATAAAAAATTACATAACTATTGAAAAACTGGTTGAACTTTTAAGAACGAGTATGAGTACGAGAGGAGCCTACTCATATTGCTGTAGTGTAGTCATTTAATTATAATTATGATTGACTTGGTCCGTAGAAAAATCCAACACGAAAGGCATTGGCTTGGAAAAGAAATCAGGGTAACCGGTCAGAAGAGCGTGAACAGAAGCGCGCGGGCCAGAAGAGCGTGGTCAACAGAGCGTGCGGTCAGAAGAGCGCGGAGCCACTACAGCGTCCAGTCAAAAGAGCGCGCAGCCACTAGAGCGCCCGGTCAAAAGAGTGCGGAACCACTAGAGCGCCCAGTCAAATGAGTGCGGAGCCACGGATGGGTGTAGGGCCACGAGCAGAAGGGTGAAGTGTTGCGAAAATGTCCGATTATTTTGCCATTTTGGTTTTGCCAATCTGTCCGGGAATAGCTAATTGTAATATAGGTACCTACATGAAACTGAGTCATATCTACGCGGCAAAGGTATAATTAGTCGCAGGAAAATCATTCGTTACTTCGCATTAAATTATTACTTGTAGATTACTAGCCTTTTTATTAGAAGATGTTGTACGAGGAATGTTGCATTTTTATTATATTGATATATACATTTGGGTTATATTAATACATAACTTAAGGAAATCAGACTGAATGATTCTGTGCTATTTTAGTATGAACACTAAAAACCAAAGGAACAAAACAGGAAAAGGGAATCTGATGTGAATCTGCACCTAATAGCAATTAGTATAATTTGGAACGCACAAGTGTACTCCAAGCCATTAAAAACATGCAGAACTGCAAGATGCGCTTTAGATGTAATTTAGATTTATTTTAACTGTAAGTGTTATTAGCTTCAGTTGTTGCCAAAACTGTGTTCCCAAATGTAGGTACTAAATCTGCTCCAGATTTGTGCGTCTTATACACTGGCCGCACTTCACACTTAATTACGGAGGTTACCTACGCAGGTTATACTTTCATAGGTGAAGTGCGGAAAGCATTACCTTGGCATAAGTAGGCGGAGTTTTACTCAACTCCTTAAAATACCTACGTAAAAGCGTTACGTGAAAGGTGAAATCTACTGTGCAGGCAAACGAAAATTATCCTCGTTCAATTAGTTCGCGGGATTTTAACATTGCCGATCCAGACTTGTCTCAAAAGTAGCTCCCACTTTTGGCGCTAAGTTGTGTTTGAAAGTGGGAAACTCACCTGGACAGGGATAATTTTCGTTTGCCTCCACATC